>JAVSCE010014292.1:0-13993 GCA_032199065.1 Smutsia gigantea
TGAGAAATTTTCTTTCATTATTTTATCAGTTATTTCCTTTTTCTTTTCTCAGTTCTCTCTGGGATTCCCATATTGATGCTGGGTCTCCTGGACTGACCCCATGATTGCCTCATCTTTAATCTCCTAACTCTATCTCCTTTCTGGGGATTTTCTCAACTTTACCTTCCAACTCTTCCATTAATTTTTCTTTCCCAGTATCACACTTTTAATTTCCAAGTATTCTTTTTAGTTCTCTTTGAATGCTTTTTTTTATGTTTATCATATGTTCCCTGTCTTAGAAAAATAAGAGGTTTTCTGAAGTTTTATTCTCTATGCATAATCTTCACTTTCTCTATGTTTTTCCCTGTTTTTCTTTTTCTGTATTGTTTATGTTAGAGGCTTTCCTCACATGCACATAATTGCTTCTTTAATAAGTGCTTCCAATGAAAAGTACAGAGAGATTTGACCTAATTGTAGGGGAGACGTTATAAAAATTTCTTTGGAAAAAGAGATGTTGGAAATGACCACTGAAAAGTAAGAATGTAAAAGAGGGGATGAAGTAGGAGGAAGGAACTAGAAAGATAGGAACCGTGGAGAATGGAAAGCTTACCATTCACTGGGCATTGTACAGGGTCCTGAGAAAAGGTGTCTGGCATATTTCATAACCTGAATAAAGTCACACAAAGAGTGAAACAGAAAGTACCACAAGTCTGCAGAGTAGACAAGGGAAGATCATGTAGAACCCTACAGGCCATATCACGAATTACTCCTTTACCTTAAAAAGAAGGAGGAGCCACTGGATGGTATCAAGGAGGGAATGACAGGATCAGATCTAAATTTTAAAATCACCAACTAACTGCTACATGGAAAATAGCTATGAGGTCACCATCCTATCATGCAGGTTAGAGATGATGGTGACTCCAACCATGGTGGGAGAGCAGAGACGGGAAAGGAATGAATGGATGTGAAAAACATTCCAAACCCTGTGATTGGTTGTATATATGTGTATGGAGAGGAGGTGGGGTGGCATGGCTTGAGGATGAATCTTAAGTTTTTGGCTTACACATGGAGATGATAGCAGTGCTATGCACAGACTGAGAGAATAGGAAAGGGTGCAGGTCTTGGGAGAAAGATCATGAGTTAAGTTCTGGGTAACCCCTTGGATGTCAGAAAGCAGCCATGCCATCCTCTGTGTGTTGTTGGTTCATTCTGTCTTGGGTCATTGGATGACCTGTTTCTACATCCCTTACCTCTGGTTTCCCTCCTCTGGATGAATGCTACTTTTTGTATTTCCCACCTTAATAAAATCCTGACTGCAAGCTTCCTGTAGCCAGGGCTCTGGCTTGTTTACTCACTATTAGAGTGAGTAAAATAAAACCCTGACTGCAGGGGTATGTTCTAGGACCCCCAGTGGGTGCGTAAAACTGAGGATAGTACCAAACCCTATGTGTACTATGATTCATCCTGTACATACATGCCATGATAAAATTTAATTTATAAACTGGGCACTGTAAGAGATTAACAATAATAATAAATTAGAACAATTATAACAATGTAATAAAATTTGTGAATGTGCTCTCTCAAAATATCTTGTACTGTACTCACCATTCTTGTGCTGACAGAGATGATAAAATGCCTACGTGATGAGATGAAGTGAAGTGAATGACATAGACGTTGTGACCTAGTTTTAGGCTACCACTACCACTGACCTTCTGACCATACATCAGGAGGATCATCTGCCTCTGGACCTCAGTAACTGAAACCACCAAAAGCGAAACAGTGGATAAGGGGGACTACTGTGAATCTCCTACTGTGTGCTTGGCACATAGTGGGTCCTTCATAAATATTTGTTGAAAGGAGAAATAAGAAAAGTGAAGTGTTCTAGGGATACTTGGAGCCACAGAATAAAATAGTGCATCTTCCTGAATTGTAAAACTGACAGCTTCTTTTGACATGTCATAAAAAAATTGTAAGTCAAGTAGTGGTATAACTTTCAAGTTATTTCAAATGGTATTTTATATTAAAACAGGAACAGATTTTAAAGAAGAATGCAAAGTTCATAGGAATTTTTTAAATTATATCTATGTCAAGGAAATGCACCACAGCTGCCCTCCATTGTGCCCCCTATCTCCCCTGCCCGCAACCCTCACTAGCTGTCAGGGTGGAAATGTGGATTCTGCAAAGAGCTGGGATTAGGGAAGGAAAAGCAGGAGCCTGAAGAAAATGACCTTTGGGCGAGCTACTAAGGGGAGGGCGTAAACAGCTGAGGAGCAAGTGCAGCTGCAGGAATCTGTGGCACCTCAGTTCTCCAGGCTGCTCTGTCTGCTAGTAGGGCTCCAACCTGTGATTTGGGGCAGGAAGAGACACTGTGCCCATCTCTCAGCAGCAATGCCAACAGTGGAAGTTCAAGGAGGTGAGGAGTCCTTTCAAGGGCACAGGCCAGCCAGCCAGAGTGAAGGGTCAAAAAGTGACTCAAAGAAATCATTTACTATCCCCAGAATGTCAGCTACTGTTTCAGAGTCTGTTTTTTTGTGTTTTGGGTGGTGGTGGGCAGGGAAGTCCTTTGCAGGGACCCTCATATCAGACTATGTAAATGAACTCTCTTCTGCTCCTGAAGGCCACATGGCTTGCATCTTTATCTCAGTTGAAAGAGAGCACTCAGCCTGAGAACCACCTCTGGGTCCAGTGCCTGCAGATGTGGCCGGTGAGGACGGTCTGTCTCCCGTCAGGTCAGAGGCAGGGAAAGAACATGCTCACAGCTCAGAGTTAAGTGGTGTTCATGTCTGCAGGGGAAAGCTGAAAATGGACCTCTGCCCTGAACAGTTACTGCCTTCCTGAAAAGTGCAGAAATCCATAGCTGGTGAATAGAAGTCTGGCTTTCAAACTGAGGCATCCTGTCATAAATGCCACTTCAGAGGCAATTTATCCAACTTGAATGATCTTCAGTTTTCATCTGGCTATCTTTCTACATTGAAGTTTCTCCACTCCCCAGCCTTTCCATAAAGAAAGAGGCTAAAGAGTATATGAAGAAGCCCTGAACCAAATCGAAGACCTGGAGTCTCAATTCTGCAGTTGCATGCTATGAACTAACTGGGTATGCTGGGATACATCACTTAACTTTCTTAGGCGTCCATTTTCTGCAAAATGAAGTCATAAGACTGTATAATCTTTAACGTATAAATAAAGCTTCACTGTTACAAGTAAAAAAAAAACCCTCATACTGACTTAAGCAAATATAGGAGTTTTTTGGCTCATGAAACTGAATGGTCCAGTGTAAGTTTGGCTTCAGGCAGAGCTTGATCCAAATATTCAAATGATGCTAGAAATCTTTCTCTACTTTTGAGTCTTCTTTTTCCGTGTTGGCTTCATGCTCAGGGAGGCTCTTTTATATTCTACTGATTTAGCAATGTTAGCATACATAAGTATCTTAGCCAATAGTTCTAGCAGAGTCAAGGTGCTGGAGCCCATGGGCTCTACTTATGTCACAAGCTCATTCCAGGAAAAGAGATTATACGTTCTGACTGCCTAGGCCTGGGTCACTTGCCCATTGACTAGGGAGACAGGAGTGGTTTTCAAAGGAAAATCTCTACATTGCTAGGCAGGCAAAAATAGCAGATGTTGGCTACAGGTAGTATAATAGCAAACACATAAATACGGGTTTGAGTCCAGGCCCTGTCGCTAACTAGCTAGTTAACTCTGAGTCAATTATTCAACTTCTCTGAGCCTTGGTTTTCTCATCTTAAAAATGGGATGAGTCTCTGTTGTGTGGGACTAAATGAGATAGATAAAAGGTGCCTGACACGGCAGGAGCACACAGATGTTCAGCCTGAGATGCTATGGCTTTAAGTTAATGGTTCTAAACAAACATTTCATTTCAATACAGGAGAAGCTCTTTAAAGCAAAACATCTCTAAGTAATCTCTTGCGGAGTGAGCGCTCCCAATTTTCATCCTGACAAATCCAGATTTTATATATGATAAAGACTTGACCACTCAGTGGTAGAGATTTGTTTCATTGGTTTTGTTAACTCAAGATTAGTTTGACTATAAGGTTCTTTTGGTTTCAATTCTTGGCATCGAGAGTCACTCCAAATTCTCTGAATCCACTCTCTTGCTCTAAGGTCATTTGACTGAATAAATTGCATTTGCTTGTTGATAGTAGAGGATCTTAGAACACTTTAAGGCTTTGTAGGTCAAAAACGTAGCGCCAAGAGGAGACCTTCCCAAGGCAAAGCTTCCACAATCCAGCATTACATTATAAACTGGGCCACCACTGGGGCCAAGAAAAGAGACTCACAGTAACGACAGGCACAAAACACCAATGCGATTATTTGCAGAGCAATTTATTTATGATCAGGATAGTGTTCTGAGACCTTAAAATACCAACATCCCCAGCCAGGAAAGTCTCTCCCCTGTTCCAGAAGACAAACAATTTATCAGCCAATAGCCCAGTAGGTATGGAATCAGTAACTGGGCTACGGTGAGGTCTGAAAGGGCTGCCGTCACCGGGACTGAACTCACTGTACCAAAGGGAGCATCTGCCCACCTCGGCGTTTTCTGAGCCTCTTTCTAGGTTGTATTTGGCCATGCCTCTCATTCTTCATCTATATTGGTCCACACCCTCTATAACTGACCTAGTTAATGAGATAACCATTTAATCAGTTACAGTCACAATCTAGTCCTGCCTTCCTAAAGTTTCACTGGGCCACCATGATGGAAATCTGCATGTGATCCAAAACTCTTCCGATGTTCCCTTATGTCCTATCCCCACCAGTAGCTCATCTCACCCTTCCTGGACAGGTTTTGCTTGTTAACCCACAGGAACAGTCTTATTTCCCTAATGGTCAAGTTCCTGGGCACCTCTCACAGATACTATCAAGTATTACCAGGATCACGTGGACCATGTATTTATGACAGTGGCAAAAGGAAAAAAGTGCAGGGCTTTGAATTAATCAGTACTGACCTCAACACTTTACTCAGAGAACAGATTCCTCCCATGGGTTTGCCACATTCCTTTTTCTTTGAAAACTCAGACAATGTTTTTGTTGATCAAGGGGTTCAGTTAAGATGGCAAATTGAGTTTTGAAGATACAACTTCTATTAAGGACAAACTCTGACAGAATTCTGCCGGAGCCTGCCGGCAGGAGTCGAACAGTACCTGAATGGGGGGGGGGGGCAAGGGTTTGTATACACAAAGATCACAGGAGGGCAGTCTGTCGGTGCAGAAAGCCAAAATGCTTTATTTCTCTTTGGTATATATGCAGTCTTGTTATGCAACTATCCAAAGTATATTGGCATTACAACAAAGACACTACCTTATCATACAGAGGGTTGTTTTCTTCATCAAGTTCCCCGTTCCCAGGACCAAGGAACGGTTACTCTGTTCCCAGACATTCATGTCTCAAAACAACTTGTTCAAGGACGAAAGTTGCAGGATAAACAAGTTCTCTCTACAATATGGAGGAAGTTCACAACATGGCTTCACTTATGTCAAGCAGTAACCAAACACGGCTCCCCACAGAATTCTACCATTTTTCTATCTCAACTTCCATACTTTTGCCTCTCCGGTTTTAGTCTGATTACATTTAAACCCTCTGTTCATGTTTTCTGTCTGTGTTTACTTCTAACTGTCATAGTTTCTCCTATCTCAGTTTGCTATTCCCTTTTGTGCCTGGGTTTTAACAACTCTATGATGGTGATCTCTCACAGTCCCTCTCTTTTTTCCCCTCTCTTGATTCTTTTTTCTCCATCTCTGTGTTTCCTCCTTTTCCTTGTTCCTTCCTTTGGATGTTTAACCTTTTTGTCTCTCCCCCACCCCCCACCCCCCCATCACCCTACCTTCCTGTGATTCTCCTTGGGCCTCTGCCTATTCTATCTCAATGTACATCCCTGACCCTGACTGTTCCTCATCTTCCTACCAGTTTCTGCCCATCAGTTCCTGTCAGTCTCTCTGTGTGTCACACGGTAGCTGTTTGTCCTTTGTCATTCTGCCTGTTTCCAACTCAACATATTTCCTGCTTTCTTTTTCTGTCAATTAATCTTTACATTGCCTCCTACACCTTCTGTTCTTCTGCTTCTCAGCTCCCCTGACTAATCTCCCCCTTGTCCCCCTTTCTGCCTCTTCACTGCTGATCTCTCTGTCTGCCTCTATTGCCCCCATGTCTCCTGAGTCTCGGTGTTCCTCCTTGTCACTCATTATTTCACTGTCTAGACTATCTAGGCCTTCCAGCCTTGGGTCCCTTCCCGTCAGCCTTTATTTCTATTTTTCTTGTCCTCTTTGTTTATGACCATTTTACCAGTTCTATGATTCTGGTTCCTCTCTGCGTCTATGAGTCTCTCTCGATGTTGCTGCCAAGGATCCTCTATCGTGCTCTCCATGTCTCTTTGCCTCTGTTTCTTCTATGCAACCGACCCTTCTCTCTCCTTCTATCTGCCCCTCGGTCTACATATGTCCGTCTTGATCGTCCCCTCTGTCTTTCTCTAGCTCAGCTTTTTGGCATGATTTTTTGTTTTAATCTTCCTGTCTCTTGCTTTTGCTCATGTATCTTTCCTGTGGATGATTAAGGTTATCTCTTTCTGTCCAATGTTTGGTAGAATAGCAACTTAATCTCTTCTAAACTTCCTATAAGCTGGATGTTCTGCCTGAAAAAAGGAGGGGGCCTTACACAATAGGAAAAAAAAAAACGCAGCAGAAGCGTCAGGGGAGAAAGGAGAGATTGTGAATGAATCCCAGAAGATGGTCAGATATTCCTTAAACCCTCCGCAGCCAAGTGGAAGCCTTCCCTCATCTGCTTCTGCCTCTCCTCTCCTTCTTCCATGAAAGCCCTGGACCTCAGCAGACCCTACACTGGGCACCCAAAATGGGTGTCTGAATTCCTGCCATGGCTCTAGGCTTCAGTCTGTCCTAAGAAGATGGACCTAGCCCTATGCTCATTCTTCTAGGAATCTACATTTTCTCTGAAAAGGTTAGAAGATACTAAAAAAATTAAAAAGGCAGATGCTGGACCCAGTAGGACTAGGATTAAGTACAAACAAATGGTGTGATTTCGAGAACCAGAGGGATCAGCAATTGTCAGGTTCTTTTGTCTCTTGGCAACTAATATGTCCTCCTGGCTACCGAGAACACCTGCTGTGCCCTCCTCTCACTGCCTCTCTTCCCTCTAACCTCACCCCCTCCATACCACACCTGTCTGACCTAGTAGGACTTTATGCCTGTCCCTGTGCTAAAGTAAAGGCTTTCTGTTCCCACTGGCAGTTCCATCTAGCTTCAGGCCTCCCGCCACCCCTTACTGGTAGCACTGGCTGTACCTCTTGAGTGAGTTTGCTGGAGAAGGTGGTCATCTGATGATGGAATTCAGCGAACATGGCCCAGGTTCCCACCCATTCAAGAGCATCAGCGTTTCTCAGATCCTAGGAATGGGCAAGCGAGGTGAGTTAGCTGCAAGAGGAACTGAGATACTGAAAATCCAGTCCAGTCCTTAACCTAAAGGGGGCCTGTGCACTGAAGACCACCATCATCTTATCCTGGTCTTACCTCCCCCAGGACTGGCAGAAGAGGAGCCTAAGTCTCTCTAGCCCTTCAGGCTGAGGGTGGAATCATCCCTGGTGACATGATCACAACATGTCCCTGTGCCCAGGGATGGGTAGATGGGGCTGAGGCCAGAGGACCACCGACCAAAATGCAGACACACATAGAGTGATGCTCATGGCACCCACAGTGACCAGCCCAGCTCCACCAAGGATGACCAGAGCAAGAGGTGCCTAGTGATCTGCCAGATCGACACATACTCACCCACCCTAGAGGCACCAGGGTTGCCAGCACGGGCCAGCTGGCCACACTGAAGGGTAGGAGTGGGGCCTGGTGAGAAAGCAGCAGTTATTTCTGTAGGTGCAGGCAGGCAGAGTCCAGTTTCAGGAGCAGAGACGCCACAGAGGAGCCCATGTCGTACTGCACAGAATGTGGGTGCTGAGGCAGCTCGCTACTGGGACCTGGGCTCAGAGGCCAGGGAACCTCCCATGACCTGCCATCCTGTCCCCAAATCCCAGTGCTTAGGAGAGGGGCTACCAAGCATTTTGTAGCACCCCCAGAACACCAATCTTTATGCTTACCCTTAAAATGGGGGCCTCTGTGGCCTTAAAACAACCGCTCCACAGGGGGGGAGCAGCCCTGGCCCTGAGGCTGTCTCCCCTAGGGCTGCAGCATCTGCAGTTACCCTGTAACTTCCATTCCTGGGCTTTCACCCCTTTTGCTATGTTGGTGCTCCGCCTTCTCCGAAAAGCTCCATATTCAGTGTTTCTGCAATCAGCTGGACACCTGTGGAATCCAAGTTCCTTAAGCGGTGCTCAGGCTCCCAGCTATGGTCATCAGTCCCCTCCCCCGAAATTCAGCCCCAGGTTGGGAGGATCTGACGGACCCACAGCATCCGAGACTCGGGAAATCATCGAAAGCTCAAGAGCGATTAGGGACCCCAGGCTTAGTATGTCACCCTTCCTGTCTTGCCTTGAGTCTCACCACCAAACGGTGACAGAGACACTCCCAGGCCTGGCCCAAGGTCTGGTTCCATAGCATGGCAGCTCCATCTGCCAGAAGATAACCTGTAAGCAAGTGGGAGAGGGCGGGGCTTCAGGCTTCCTCCAAACTGCTGCCCCTGGAGAGGAATGCCCATCCTTTCCTTCTCGCAGTTCTTTAGTTTCCCTCAGTAAAGCTGCCAGAAACATTTAACCCCTGCCAGGGAGGGGGAAGGGGATCTGGAATTACCGTGGGAAGGTCGCTTCCCCACAACGGGTTCCGCGTTCCCTGGAGACTCACCCTGCTGCAGCCACCATCACCAGGACCCAGGGCAGGCGGCCATGAACAGGGTCTGCGGCCATCTGAGGGTATAGCGACAGCTGTAGGCGATGGACGTCCGTGGTCGGAACGATACAGACCCGAACCCCAGTCTCCCGCTGTGCACACCCGCACCCAGCCGCAGACTCTCAAGGTCTGGCATAAATTCTAAAGGACCCCGCTGTGTCTTCTAATCTCTCAGCCTACCCCCCACCCTAACCCCGGCGCCTTGCGAACCTCTAAGTCCTGCCACCGAGCAGCGCTCCGGCCCGCGTGAGCGGGCTGTGCACCAGGGAGACACAGACGTACGCCCCTTGGAACGGTCCCAAGCAGCAGATCCCGGGGTGGGCAGCAGCTGCGGCCCCCAGTGGAGCCCCCGGAAGGCGGCGAAGGAGGTGCCTACCACGAGGAGCCCGAGGGCGCCACGGCCTGGTGGTCGCGCTAGGTCTGGATCAGTCCCCTTGCGCCCCAGCGCTCTCGGCCCAGGAGCATCCAACACCCACTGCGAGTACTGCGAACTCAGGGTGTGTCCCTGGGCTCCCCCACCCGTTCCGCCTTTGGAATCTGCGGTAACTTTTACCAGGCTTGTCCACGCCCCCATCCCTGGGCTGGGCGGTGATTGGAGCAGCCGTGGGCCCTCCGCCCCTGGAACCACGGCAACCAGATCGCGTCCCGCCCTAGCCGGGGATGGTGGGTTGGGGGTTTCCAGGGACCAAGCAGTGAAACAGACTTCCGGGATCTCGATAGAGGACTTCCCCACCTCCCAGTGTCCCAAACCCCTCGGAGCTCCATAATAGGTCACTAATCTCAATTGACAATCCCAGAGGCTCCGCCCCATTAACTTTCACCTCTTTTCCCTACTCTTAAACCTCTTACTTGCAGGTCACCCCTCCACCACGCCCCTCGCAGTCCGTAAGAAACCAGCGCATACCCTCTCCCACTTGCTTGAACCTCGCCACCGCACTGCCCAACACCGCCCCCCGTCTCGGTGGTGGGGGAAGGTGTATTTCACTTCCTGGGGAATGGAGCCACCCCATTCTACTTCCCGCGGTTTCCAGATTCTTAACACATCCCAGCAACTCTATAGTTCCAGTTCTGCCCCATTACATAGCACCATTCAAACGGAACAGCAGCTCCCATTTTGGGGAAGCGACCACTGGAGACTCCTCCCCCAACCTTTTTTGGGAGCCCTACAGAGGAGCCTTACTATTAGGAAGGGAAGGCAAAAGGGTACAGCTCTGAACTTTGGTCAGCACCCCTTCCCCAGGGCTTGGCACCCATTTAAATGAATAGGAAAGTATCTCTTCCAATCTGAGGAGGCAAGGAGAGGTCACACAGGGTCACCTCAAGTTGGGGAAGAATAAAAAACAAATACCCATCAGTGCTTTCAGCAGCAGGACCTGTTAGTATTCTAGAACCTTTCAGCGTGAAGAGGAAAATCCCCCATCTCCTGAAGAGTGACAGGTTTTTACTGTTTTCCTCCAGTCTTCCACACCTCTTTAGCTGGCTGACAGCTAGAAATTCAGGGAGCTGTTTCCTGTACAGGGAGAGGGCTGACTCCAGCTACTCCCTAAGAATGAGGTCAGAAACCAGTGGTGCTCCTGCAAACATTCGAAGAGTCCCCTTTCTCCACCAAAACCCCATTAAGTTCCCCAAGGGGTTAGAGGCATCCTTTCATTCTTCCATGCCTACCTATACATTTTATTATATGAAAACCATACACAACTAATGTAGAATACTTGGAAATTACAGAAAAACCAAAGGGGAAAATTATAATTAATGTATCCCACCATCCAAAGATAACCACTATTTTGACATTTTGGAGTATATCCTCAGTCTTTTTTATGTTTTATGTACACAAGTATACACCCATATTTAAAAAAACAAAAGTGAGATCACATAATATATGCCATTTTTATAACCTTTTTAATATTCAAGAGTATTTTGCTTTTGAGTCAAAATGTTCCTCTACACGACTTTTAATTTAATGGCTACACAATATTCCACCATCCAGATGGACATACAGTAATTTACTTAAGCAATCCCCTGTTGCAAATTGTCATTACAGTAGAAAAGAAACGAATTCCCAGACAGTTGCTTCCTGTTTTTCTCTATTGCAATGCTGGGATGAACATCTTAGAACTAAATCTTTATTTTCCTAGGTTATATCCCCCAAAATAGACTTACAATGTCAAAGGCAACAGAAACTTTTAGGCTGTTTGATACATATTACCGCACTGACATCCAGGAAAGCTGTACCAATTTGTACCCACACATGTAATGTATAGGAGTGTTATTTTAGTACTCCTTTGCCAATATTGGGTCTTATTTTTTCCTGTTATAGTTTGCTAAGGGTAAATGCTTCCAGGTATATTTGCCTTTCTTCAATTACTAATGAAGCCCATTTCCCATGATTTTATCCATTTGAATTTCATTTATGAATTTCCTGTGTATGTTCTTTCACAGCTGGCTCTTGCTTCTTGAAGCTGCTTTTATAACAATTACAGGGTAGGGGGGAGATGGAAGTAGAAGAATGAAGCCTCTCACTGATGGAGGAAGAAAAACTGGAGAGAAATGGTGAATATAGTAGATGGCTGGAAGCTTATCCTTGATGACAGTTGGCTGTCCTCCATTATCCTCTGGTGCTCCTAGCCTTTATGGGTCCTCTATGCAGGATGCCCAGATAGGGCATCTCTGTGCTCTCTGGGCCTGGTCCTTCACTGGTCTTCTGCCTGCCTCTGTGTTCCCAGGCTGTTCCTCATCTCTGCTCCATGATAGGTGAGGTTGGCAGAGCCACATACCCAGGGCTGGAGGGAGACACTGGCCAGTGAAATGAGGAGGGGAAGAAAGGATGGAAGCAATGTCCAAGGACAGAGTGATTTTTGTTGCAGCCTATAAGTGGACTTAGCCTACCCGCCCACTCTACCACACAGTCCCAACATAGCCAGCTCTTGATATACTCTCCCCTATATCTGTTTCTTATAAATGGATAATAAGACCCAGCTCCCTGCACACCTCCTACTCCAAAACAGAACAGTGGGGGTGGCAGGTTTACACTGCCTGATGCCCCAAAGGGAATCACAACCAGCAATCCACCTCTCCTGGTTGCTGGAGGGGAGAATTTCCTGCCTGCACAGGCCTGAGCTGTCTCACACATTATTCTAGAAAGCAAAGTGAGGGAAGCAACAGAGCAGCAGCAGCTGGAAGCCCATCAGAGGCTGCAGTCCTGCGCTGGGCAGCAGGGGACTCCTGGCGCCATCTTTGCATGGTGGGAAGTCAATGTGGGGACTGAGTTCCTACTAGCCCCTGGCATTGGTCTAATCCCAGCCCCTCCCTCCAACCACCCCCCTCTCCAGTTCCTGGGGTTATGGTCAGGGATGGGGGAGGGCAATAGCTTCTGTGAAAAGCTGTTTTGTTCCCACCCACAGTGGGAGGAGAGCCCAGGCTCAGAGTCTGCACAAGTGGGCTTCTGATTCCCTGGTGCATACTCAACTGTGTGATTCCCCATCTCACAGGTGGAGAAGCTGGGACAAGAGGTCTCAGGATTCCACATATAAGTGAATATTTCTGCATTTAGAGTCTGGGCCAGTCTAAGGAAATTCAGGGAAAGGTAAGAGCAGGGGGGCAACAACTAGATTCAGTACAACCTTTTTCCTGATGAGGAATCTTATCAAGAAAATCTTTGGACCTCAGCTGGAAAGGCCAGTAGGAAAGAATGAGGGACAAAAAAGGAGGGTCAACAATGATTATCTGGGTAAAGGGGTAGACAGAGATTTCTATGCTCCACCTCTTCCTATTACCACACAAAGACCAACTAACCTTGGGTAGCCAGAACCATCTATCCCCTAATTCAGCCAGGGTCTTTAATCTAGAACTGTTCTCTCTTGCTGGGCCACTCTGGGAGCAGGCTCTCCGACTGAACAGGGCTCACTTCCCCCAGAAGCATCATTACTCCCCCTGTCACTCCAGGCCTTCCCCACCCCGGTTCTGTCACCTTCCAGATGAGGGGGAAAGCAGCTCCTCTCCTCTTCCTCCTCCTCCTCCTTGAAGCCAGGGGCAGAGGGCAACAGTTCTTCAACTGGCAGCTTTAGCTGGGTCAGGACATAAAGCTTGCCACTGAAGAACTACTGCGGCTCAGCCAGGTGAGGAAGTGGGAGGTACAGGCTCCTAAAGGGTAAGGGAAGAAAAATGGGAAAGATCTAAGCAGGGCAATGTCATAGGAACACTGTCTCACTGGCCACTGAAGTCCAGTCCCAGCAAATGCTCAACCTTCTGATGAAGAATTCTTGGCTTTAACCTGGACCTGCAGGAGCTGTTAACTTCAGTGAGAATCAAGAGGCAGTTCTAAGCATACTTCCTTGCTCCTTTTCCCAGAACTGAAGGCTGTAGAAGGCTGCTCTCACTCCACCCCAGCTACCCACAGAGCTACCCAGCCTCCTCAGCATTCAGAGAGAGCAGGACCTGGAATCCTGTACACACCCCTCCAAGTGACCCAGGGATATTAGGTGAGAGGTTGTACCTCAGGTCCAGAAATGTGAGTTCAGTGCTCAGCCCAACTTGTTTCCAGGGATTTCAGCTAGAAGGAGAGTTTTAGGGGTCTACATCTGGGGAAGCGTGAGGAAGGGAGGAGATCTAGTTTGGAAAGTCAGTAGAGGTTCCTGGGACTGTGAGGAGAGGACAGGGTACCAAAGGCTGGATGGGAGGGAGGTATGGCAGGGTGGATGGGCAGCTTCCCCAGGACTCTCAAATGCCAGGCATTCCGTTTGCGCATTCCGGGTACATCTGGTATGAATTCCAGGCTGTCTGCCGGCCCCTCCATGTCTGAACTTTGTTCCAAGTTCCAAGCCCCGCCCCCACAGTTCCAACGCATGAATCAGCAGGAAAAGCCGGGCCGCAGCATGGCCCAGGGAGGGGGCTGGGGGCGTGGCAGGCTCCAGGGCCCTGATCTGGGGAGGGACGGTCTGTGCTGACACTCAGTCCAAGGGCAGGGCCCAGTAACTCTAAGGGTCCAAGACGGTCCTGCCTTGAGACTTCTCTACTCACAGAATAAGATTACGGTGGCAGTGGGAGGGTTTCGAATAACAAAACCCTCTTGTGAGGCATAAACTTTGTGGTATCTTCCTTCCCCCAGGTGACCTGTTCAACTTCTTCCCAATCCTGAGCTGGGCTCCATTCAGCCCATAGGACTC
>JAVSCE010014293.1:0-126510 GCA_032199065.1 Smutsia gigantea
TAGCCCTATATCACAGGACATATCCCACATTTTGTCTTGGCATATAGCACAATGTTTGGCATATAGAAGGCACTCAAAATATTTGTTGCATGAATGCTGAATATTTATGAAGAAAGTCATGGCAGTTTCCAGAAAAAAAATTGCATGACCTCTTGTTTGGTAGTACTTTTCTCACTGCTAAAGTCTTCACAGTAAAGGGCTATGAAACTCAGAAACCCAAAAAGGGTAAAATGAATGAAAGTAAACCAGTATTTTCAAATAACAATGAAATGACAAATCTTCATTTTAATGATAAAATTAAGGGTAAGTGAAGTTAGAGACTATAAACTGCTCTATGTAAGGAGCGGGATCCTGACCTGCTAAGGAAGGTTACTGTACTGAGAACTGCTTTCAAGCTAAAAGTAGTTTTTCTTTGACCACAACCCAGAGAATGGAAAATCTATCAACTGTCAACTATGTAACTGTCCTTCTAAATGTAAAGGTCACATACACATTTGTTTTTAAAACCCCAAGGAAGTTAAGTAGTTAAAAAGAAGGTGGTAAAACTGCCAATTACTTAACCCTGAAAACTTGGTATTTATAAAATGCCTTAAAAGTGCCTCTCTCAAAATGCATTTTGAAACAAGAATGAAAGCCCCTTTCAGTATTTGCAGCTCCAATATGTGCATAACCCAAACTACCTTGCCTTGTTCATTTGGCTTCATGAAAACAATAAGTAAAATAAAGGGGGGGGACAGAAAAAAAATGTGTTAGGATCAAAATATTGTTTTTCTTTGTATCCAGTGTAATTTTCTTAAAAAGAATTCTGTTATTGCGAATGCCTAGTATAAAGTAGTGGACATGATGATGAAAATTACAGTTAGAAAAGTTCCAATTTTGTTAAATCCTTTTCTTCGGATAATTCCTTGGTAGAATCTTATTTAATAAAACAAAGGAGATATTGAGAAGGTTCAAACTATTCTAATCAGGGAACTACTTCCTTTACAAAACAAAACAAATTTAGGTTAAATCTTAATGTTTACATTGGAATCAGGTCAGTGAAATACAATATAAAATTTCATAATAATACTTATAACTTGCAAAATGATTGAAAGAAAAAAAAAGTCAAATTCATGACATGGGGTGGGGATAGAGCTGAGCCCAGGGTATAAACTAAAAGAGAAGGAATTAGAAAGTAAGTTTTGAGTTAAATTCAGTTCCATAAATTTGCTGAGCACACACTATATACACTGCACAGTGCTAGGGTGGGGTTAGGTATGTATACAGGCCCAAACACAAACACCATCAGCACTTTTCTATCAGGTAACAAGGCATTGTGCAGATACTAACACGGGATAGTAAAACCAAAGGTCTTTCTAAGAATTTAAATTTCACTGAGAAGACAGAAAATACACATAGGAAAATGAGCTATCTAATGCAAGATAACATACGGCAAGAGTCATACGAGTGGGAGAGAGAATAAATATACTTCTACAAGAATTCATTGCTAAGAAATCTGTCCATTTATAAGCTAGTTGGTGCTGGCCTGTAATCTAGTATGTATCATCTGTTCCTCTACCAAAATAAGTTTAAATTTCCCCTTAAAAAAGATCAAAATTGCAACTCTTCTTGTTTTAACATCAACTAGTTTAAAATCTGCTTAAACTTAAATGATGTCATCATCATTCTGACTATGCCCTTTTCTTAAGTTACCATTTAAAGATTTTCTCAGGCATTTAAATCTAATTGCCTGATTCTTAGAATCCTAGATATATGAGAGAATACCAATCATGGGATTAGTTAAAAATTGGATAGGTGATACCTAGTTTAATTTAAACCTGAAATATCCATATGTAGAACTAAACTTATCACAGTGTTTGATATGACAACTTAATGTAATGTTGTATCCTGAATGAGATCCTGGAACATTAAAAGGACTTAGATAAAAACTAAGGAAATCTGAATAGAGGTCTTTAATCAATAATGTATCAATATTGGTTCATTAATTATGACAATTATAAGTGTTAATAATAGGGGAAACTGGGTGTGGAGTATATGAGAACTCTCTGTACTATTTTTATAACTTTTCTAAAAATCTAAAACTATCCTAAAACAAAAAATTCATAAAAAAAACCTGCTTACATATATGTGTGTGTATGTATATATGTATACATATGTATGCATATATATATATATAATATACATTAGTATTTAAGAAGATTACTTACACCAAATTATAAAAATGATCTAATTTAAATTTGAGCAAGTGACTACACTTGGGCTGTAACACACATCAGAATAAAAACATGACCGTGCAACCTTGCAGAGTGTGGGAAAGAGCGTGTGGTCAATAATGTTAGGTATCACCTATTTTTACCGAGAGTGTAAGAATATGAGCTCTGTGAGCTCAGAGATTTTTTTCTGGTTTGTACACTGCTGTATTTCCAGCAACTGGCACATAGTAGGTATTCAATAAATGCTTACTGATTGACTCATCCTCCCCTAGCTTTTTAAAAAAAAAAGGGGCCTTAACACATAAATGAGAATTAGGCTAGAAGAAACACAAAATATATACAGTGCATGAATAGACTCCTGTGGAATTCATGAATGAAAGTACATGATCAGAAATGAGGATTATACACTAGTTTAATAATAGTAGGGCATTATATCAGACAAAACACCAGCCCTAATACTAAGTAAAAATGAGATTCTAATTTATAACAAGCAATACGATTTTTGGATATAAATACATACAGGTCAATCTCTCTCGGAGCTCAGGAGTTGGAGCCATATCCACGGCACTTTTGCCGTGGCAATTGACTAGTGTAGGATCAGCCCCATGGCTAAGTAACAAAGAGCAGACTTCCACACGGTTCTTGGAAGCAGCCTCATGGAGTGGAGTGAATTGCCAGAGATCCATAGCATTAACACAAGCTCCATGCTGCATTGAGGAAAAATGTTGTAGATCAGTAACCATTTCGTTGGATCAAATAAAACTCAGAAGACATTTATTTCACTGTAGTTTTCATTACAACTCTCTGAAATGTCAAAAAGTGTTTTAATTTCTTTCATTTCAGCTTTTAAAGACAGCTTAAAATAAATTCAGTGTTTAAAAATTTCTAAGCAATGGTAATATTTTTTAAAACTGTTTCATTCCTTAAAAATCTTAGTGGCCCCAAAACACACTTAAAAACTCATGACTAGTTTAAAAAAAAAAGGCAAATGATGACCAATATTTTTAATTTCTTTTACCTTTAGTAGTAGTTCTGTGACTTCATAATGTCCATATGAACATGCATTATGAAGAGGCACAAGTCCACTAAATGAAAAAAGACAAATTAAGATACTGAAATTTCAAACAACTTACATTTATCCAAGAAGTGCTAAGAAACAAAATTCTAGTAAATCCTAATACAATTACACTAAAAAATATTTCCAAGTATTAAGAGGATACAAAGCATAACTAATGTGTAAACTTTCATATTTATCTTGTATTTTGTGTATGTAATCCTTAAATGCAATGATAAAAACATCAACTAGGAAAACATTTAGGTAAAAGGAAGAACATACGCTAATTGACAACTGCATGCTTTGTATGTGAAGTATTTACAGAAAATAAATGTTCATAGATAGTGAATTGAAATATTCCTTCTATTTCATTTCACTTTAAGGGTAATTTCCAGCCTGAGAATTAACTATCCAAACTCTGATAACTTGCATATCAAAGTGCTATTCTACATGAGTCAAAGGCCCCTTTTTGTGGGGTACTTCTCCTGATGACTCATCTATTGTACACCCATCTGTTTTCAGACATGCACAGGGAAACAGAGATGTACAAGAGCATCAGGCATTTGTGCCCCTATACTACTGGGACACCATTCACATATGGCACAAAACCTGGTACAGGAAAGACAGAACTAGAACACCAAAAAGCAGACTGGAAATGATGGATTCCCTGTTTGAGACTGTCTAAAGTCTTGAGTTCTTCATTTGTTTCCTGACATGCAGAGGGGCAGAGGGAAAAGAAACCCTTCTCCAGAGCTTCTCTTCTTTATGCTGCCAACTTACAAGAGGGTACTTACTACCTGCGTAGTAAGGTCAATTATCTTTTAGATCTTAGGGTGTGATAATGAACAATGTTAGCCTCTCAATAGGACAGCAGACCCCATTCATATGTTCCTGGAGACTAGACAGGAAACTGGTACAAAGTTTTCCAAAATTCACCTATGCATAGAATAAATGACATAACTGCTTTCTTGGTTCCCATTCACCCCCTCTCACATCAACTTTCATAATGATCTTCTAGGTTTTCTTAGCCCAGAAGCCTAAGATTTTATCAGGAAAAAAGAAACAAATAAATTAGAGTATTGCATATTTATGATTTTTCCTTCTGTGAAGAGATGACCCCTTCATACCAGATGAGTATGATAGCTCTGTTACGGGATTGTCAGAATTTTCAGTTTGCTTTATCTTTCTGAAATGCAATTTGAGTTGAAAAATAATAATTGCAACTGAGAGAAACAAATTTTAATTTTAAATAATAGAACTGCAATAAAATTAAGCTAATTTAGGAAATTATGAGAAGCAAGCATCTTTAACAAGTAGAACATGAAAATAGTCAAATTAAAGAAGTTGCAAGCATTCTTAAAATAAACACAAGCTTTAAGAAATGAGAAATGTGATTTTTTTTGTCTAGTGCTCAAAAACTTTAGCATATCAGATCTTGAAAACAAAGTATAACAATCCATGAGCAGAGCCATTAATGGAAATAAATTCATACACCTACCCTTTGTCTTTCGCGTGAACATCAGCACCATGCTGAAGAAGCAGCTGAACTATCCGAACTCTGTTGTATCCTGCTGCTAGATGTAAAGGAGTAGACTAGAAAAAAGGAAAAATGCAACCCCTCTTCAGGCAAATAACTCTTGCTTTGCCATTTAATCTGTACTTACTTAGATTTAAACACAATGAATGTTTACATACACAGAAAATACTGAGTTGAAATGCCAAAAATTAACATTTCATAACTGGATGAGAGACATTTACTCCCCTCAGGAGCAAATTCTAAATTTAACTCCATCCACCTATTTCTCCTACTTTTTCCTCAAGCCGTACCCTACCTACTGTACAGTATTTCTTTTTTCTTTCCAACATGAACCACTTTCACTGTTCCGAGAAGACATGTCAGGGCTCATATTCCTCAGAACCAGAAACATTCTCATTTATCCTACTGAAATCCTCCCCAGTTCTTTTAAAGCCCAATTCTATCATAAAGCCCTACCTAAAGAGCTAGCTTTCATATTTTCTCTTTAATAAGAAAGGTGGAAAAACCTCCCTAAAGAACTATTTGAAGAAAACTTTTGTGCCAACAAAAAGGACAATGGACTGTATTCATTCCATGCAGCTGTTAGCAATGGGTCAAAACTAATATGCTACATTGGATGCAATGTAATATGCCAAGATAGTACCTGATTCTTCTATTTTATTTCCTACATACGTACTATAAATAACTATAAGAGGAAAATATAGTTTCTTCCCAACTAATTTCTGCCATATTTTAATTTGAACTGCTATTAAAAGGTTCTCTGTTCAAATTTAATATGGTGATTAAAATAATCAAACTTCTCACCATTAAAAAAAAATTAGCAAAATTTAATTAAAAGGTTCTCTGCAAACACTGCAATTTCCACCTTTGCTCATTTACTTAAAGTTTAAATACTGTAATGGCTTTTCACACAGGGTCTAATACAGCTAATCCAGGGACTAAAACAGCTTTTCACAAAGCATTTAATGTACTCTCATTTCTCCTGCCTTCTATCTGGGCCTTGGGATTCAATAAGACTTTCACTTTATTTTTTTTCACATACTCCAAATGTTAAGATACTAAAGAATTTAGTTACATTTAAATAATGCTGTATTTAAAGTTAATTTCAATACAGCATTAGCTATGACTGTTTTCAAGGCACTCCATACAGTGTTACGTATTCTGATAGTCACTAAGTTTAGGAAGTATTTCTGAGCAATATACAGTTAATAATGAGGAGATCATGTAGATTAGAAGAGAGTCCTGGGTAGAAAGTCAGGAAATCTGATGATATTCCTGGATCTTATGAAACTGTAAAGATCATATTACTTATGTATCTCAGCTTCTTAGTGTGTAAAGTAGAGATAAAATAGCTATCTCAAAAATGTGTGAAAATAGTTTTCTCTCAAATATAAACACTTCAAAATGCAAAATGTCTTATAAAAATAGATGGTTAAAATTTTTGTATCACTAAACAACATGCCCATCCAAGTTTCTGCTTTTAGACACATGTCAAATGTTAACTGCAAATGATACCTCCAGGGAAAATCAAGTTATTTTCAGGAGTATTTCACACTTTCCTTTAATATTTTAAAGATGTTGCTTCACTATCTTCTAGCTTGCACTGTTACAGACTAGAAACCTGCCAATATCCTCATCTTTGTTCCTCTGCACAATGTGGTTTTTCCTCTGGATACTTTAATAGTTTCTCTTTCTTTCTTTCTTTCCTTCCTTCCTTTTCTTTCTTTCTTTCCTTCCTTCCTTTCTTTATCTCTCTCTCTCTCTCTCTCTCTCTCTTTCTTTCTTTTCCTTCCTTCCTTCCTTTTCCTTCCTTCCTTCCTTTTCCTTCCTTCCTTCCTTCCTTCCTTCCTTCCTTCCTTCCTCCCTCCCTCCCTCCCTCCTCCCTCTCTTCCTTCTATCATCTATCTATCTATCTATCTATCTATCTATCTATCTATCTATCTATCTATCTATCTATCTATCTATCTTATTCCTATTTATTTATTTGTGCTTGGGGCTTGTTGAGCTTCTTGGATCTGTTTTGGAAAACTTTCAGCTATAATTTCTTCAAATATTTTTTCTGCCCTCTCTCCCACCATTCTCTCTTTCAGGGACTCCAGCTGTACATATTTTAGGTTGCTTTCAAAGCCTGCTTTTAAGCTTTATTAAGTAGGACCAGAGCAGTCTTTCAGTTAGGACTAATTTCCCCTTCTTGTGAGGTAGTACCCTTCTGAGTACTCTGTGATGTCTAATGAATTATGAGGTTTTTCCACTCTGGCTTGGAGGCAAGAGAAAAAATCACAGACTGTATGAGTTGCTAGGACTGTTACCTCTAATCCTATTTTGGGTGGTTCTTTTATCAACCTCAGGTAGTTTCCTGTGCCCATGTTAACCACAACTCAGCCAAAGACAGCAAGCAGGACTCTGGAGCCTTATCATCTGTGCAGCTCTCCCTTCCCTGGTCCTCCATCCAGCTAGCTCTTGTCACCTCAGTCTCTTCAAACACCCAATTCTGTCTTCTCAACTCTCAGAATAAAGGTCTAGATATGCTTTCTAGGCAGTAAGCTGGAGCAATCACATGACTCAGTTCATTTAATTCCTCTCTCTCAGGAATCACTGCCCTGTACTGCCTTGTATGTCCAATTCCTGAAAAAACACTGTTTCATATATTTTGTCTAGTTTTCTTATTGTTTCAGGAAGGAAGGTGAAACCAGTCCGTTACTTCATCTTTGTCTACTTTCAGGACTGAACTGAACTTACCCTGTGGCTGGCAAGCTTCCTCCAGAGACAATACCTGCTTTGGACACTGTCAATAAGTCAGTTAGCTCTTTTACAGGACATAGCTGACATTTAGTATTATATGGAAAAAGTGACATCTTCATTGCTGAGGCACAAAAAGAATTTCCTTTTTCATATTAGTTATCTTTTAAAAAATTTTTTATTTATAGTAGTTGATTTGATAATAGTTTTTATTTCTTATCCCTGAAAATGAACAAAGTCCCTAAATGAATGAATACACATATAGACACATACTGTTTATTTAGAAGGACAAAACATAAGAAATAATATCTAGTTTTTAGATTTTTTAAAAATCATTTTGAGACTAAAAGTTATTTAGTGCTTTGAAAACAGCAATATATTTAGTTTTTAAACTGTTAAAATTTAAAGAACTTGAATGAATGAAAAGGCTCTGTAACAGACAAGGTGGAAAGTGATCGGAGGCCTGAGACAGCAGCTGTGAAAAATGGAGCTGAGGAGTAAGCATCAAAAACTATGAAAAGGCAGAATGGATAGAATCTGATAACTGACTGATGTAGGTAGTGAGGGACAGAGCAGTTCCAGTTTGGACATGAGAAAAAGGAAGGGAACAAGGGAAGGAAGGAGAGAAGGAGAGAAGGAGAGGAGAGAAGAGCCAAGGCAAGGGGAGGAGCCCAGAGCTCAGAGAATGTGCAGTTTGTGTTTACTGAATTTGAAGTGCTTATCTGATACCCTGGTGGTGATGGGACTAGACCTCACGAGAGGTGAAGGCTGAATACAAATGCGGTCACCACTGGCATTCACTTAAAATATTTTGGCATCTGCCATGTATCTGGCAGCATGTTAGGTGCTAGGGATAGCATGGCAAACAAGAAAGGCTCAACACTTGGCCCTATGGGTCATCTTATTTCTCAAAAGCATAGAGCCCCAAAATTAAGTACCTATAAATTAATTCTTTATTCAGAAGGACAAAAAGATGAGGAAACAAAAGTATAGTTTCTGAAGAGTCCACTAAAAAGCAGACAAATACAACTAAACGTGACAAATACTATAGTAAGGAATTCAAGATGCCATGGGAGGCTGGAGGACACATGCCTAAGCCCCTTGAGAGGCCAGGAGAAGGGAGTGGGGTCAGAGACGTGCTTCAGAAGAACTGCTTCTGAGGGGAGACTTGAGGATAAACAGAAGTCACCAAGGCAAAAGGATGGGGAACTTCATTCTACATAGTGTGAGGAGCACATATTAATGCCTAGTAGCAATGTAATACTGGAGGGCCTAAAAAAACTTAAGTGTAACATGTGTGACTGGGGGAGACTCTAAGAACCATGGGAAATACCTGGAGAACTTTTGGCAGAAAATCACGTAAGACTGGAACTTTGGAAGGATCACTCTAGTTTTATGGAGAGTAAACTGAAGAGGGAGAGTCAACTAGATGGCAGGAAGCCTTGCATAGAAGACTGCCGAACTAGCTTAGGAGAGAGACGATGACAGCGCCAGTGAGCAAAGCAGTAGGAGCATCTGAGCAGACGTAGCTGAGCTGTGGGAAGGGCTGACTTTACAGGGAGAGTGTGTGCAGAACCGGGATGGAACTCTCCAAGTCGTTTCTAACGTGGGTGCTAATTATGCAAACTAGATAGAATCACTAGAAGGCACATAAAAATCTGTAAAATGTATGCAGTAAATTTGAGGAAATAGTAGAAAGCAAAAAGAAAACGCACAAATTGAGAATAAAGGATGATTTGAACAAGATTCCACTAAGAGCCCAGAGGTTTTTTCTCTTGGAAAACATTTACAACTAAACATTATGTACAAAATGCTATCTTCTGATGCAAAGCAATTAAAATCAAGTGGCCTAAGACTAAATTTAGTGAATGGTTACCACACAATGCCAACTTTACACCTCAACTGCCAAATGGCAAAGCAATGATAAAAGTTATTTTCTAAATGCTAGGATAATTAACAGAGTGTAATTTGGGTTGTGAAAAAATAAAACAGACTGCTGTGTAAAACACTCATACATGTTACTTGATTATTTTGTGGTGGTTATAAACTAGTAAACACAAGAATCAAACATTTAAGACATCATTATACACAGGACAGCAATCCCTGCCAATTTGAAACCTCACATTTATTCTTAAAACATTTTTTTGATGGGAATATTTTAAAAGTTAAACGTGTACAGTGATAAAATATGGAACAACTGAGAATATAAAAACTCTAAAATCTATGAAAATATTGCTCTGCTGTAAGAGAAACATTATTACTAATATTCTCATATTGTAAAATACTTAAAGGATAAAGAATCCTTAAAGAAATCCCTTAATTCAAAATTTTTTTCTTGGAATCAGACCATAAGAAACAATAAACATATATGTATCTTTGCCTTTTATAACACAGATTTGCAGCACAGAATAAAGGATTTAAGATAGCTTTAATTTATCCTACACATACATGCATAGCTAAAATAGTGACAATTGACAGCCCTCTCATAAAACTGTGGACACAACTTTAATGCAAGTCAGGCAGCATGATAGAAGGAAATGAGTAAAGGTTTAAATTTTTAAGTCTTGGGTTTGCACACTTGCTCTGTAAAGTTTACAAGGTAAGTGGCTTTCGACTAATTTCTTAAATGTCTCTGAGCCTTGGCTTCCAATATCTGTAAAGTGAGAATTACAATTCCTACCATACAAGGCTATTTTATGAATTAAAGGTAACTGTATGAAACACCTAACAGAGAACCGCATAGAAAAACTCAACAAATGGTAGTTATTACTCCTTACCACCTTATTATCTTACACACTTAGAAGTTATTTCTTAATGGTCATTTATCAGTCCTCATCTTGCTTTACCTGGTGACTTAGCTGAACACATCTTCCTCCTTGAAATGTCTTTCGCATGGTATCTAGGACACCTAGCTACCAACCTCACTAGTCATTCCTCGGTCTTCTTTTCTGGTTGCTCTGCATTTTCTTGACATGGGAGCCTTCCAGGACTGTGTCTGTAGATCTCTTCACTATCTATACTCATTCCTTTGGGGATCTCATGCAATCAATCTTTTGGCTTAAACAGCATTCATTCACTTACAACTCCTCAACTATAGCTCCAGCTCAGTCCTCTTTGCTGAACTCCAGACCCTCATAATCTAACTTCCTACATGACACCACCATATGGATATACAGGAAATATCCCTTATTTATCATGTCCCAAACTGAGGTTCTAGTATTCCCCCCAAAACCTACCCTGCAGAATTTTCTATTGCTGTTCATGGCAACTCCATCCTTGTAGTTACTCAGGTCAAAAACTTTGAGAGTCTTTCCTGCTTGCTATCTTTCCCTCACATACTGTGTTCACTGAATTGGACTGTTTCTGTTGGCTCCCAAATATCTCCATAATCCAACCACTTCTCACCACATCTGCTGTCACTACCCTGGTCTAAGCCATAATCTTCTCTCTGTTGGCTGGCCTCAACAGCCTTCAATTTGGCCTTTTTGCTTCCAGCAAAATCCCCTTAAGAGTCTACACAACATAGCAGCAGAGGAATCCTGTTAAAAATGTTAGGTAACCCAGTCCTTTGCTCAAAATCTTCCAGTGGCAAGTCTTCATAATGATCTAGAAGGTCATAAATGACCTCTCTCATAACTACCCTCCAACTTTCTGACCTCATCTTTTGCTCTGCTCTCCTTGGTTCATTCCACAGAGCTCAAGTGCTGTAAGTATGACTTAGCTGAAATTACTGGGAATTAAACTGTACTAGTAAGTGAAATACCTTCTAAAAAAAATTAAAGGCCTACCAGTAACAAAATACTTCCCCTCTTAATTTCACACATGACTTCTTCATAAATCCAAGTAACAATGGAAGACAAAATATTCCTGAGGATTAAGTGTCAAAAAAACCCCACAACTTATGGATACACAATGCAGCTGTCAGCTTTGGAAGACCTATATACTATGTGCCTAGAATATCAAATTTAATTCCTAGATCTTTTTCTTTTCTACCGAGCAAAGAAATCATGATAACTATGCCTCCAGATTTAAACATATTATTACATATTCACTTCCAAGGGAATTTTGACATCTATATTTTAAAGAAAACACACATTGCTATCTCACAAATAACTGTTGGGTACAGGGGGAAGGGTTCATTGATCTAATAGTGCTGAGGAAGCTTTTGCAGTTAACAATTACGATATAGGCAGAATATCCCAACCTTTATAACACTTTTCATCTAAGAAGCATAAAATATTACTAAAGTTAATTATTAATTTCTTAAGACCATTATTATTCTATTTTTATAGGGTACAAAGTTTGGGGCATTCCTTAAACAAGATGAGATTCCAAAATACCAATACACCAAATAATTATCTGCTTTCCTCTTATTCTATTTTTAGAAAATACTTTTGCCACAAAAATACAAAAAAGATTGCCAAAGACTGTTTGCCACAATCTAAAACTATTTGCCACAATATTTTACTGTAACACTTGTCACAAAGTAAGTTATTTATTTAAGTGTCTGTCTTCTCTGATTGGCTGTGAGCTCATTGCGGATAAGGAATATATCTTAATTTTATGTTTCAAAGACTTTAACAAAGTACCTCGCATATGTAGTAGGGTATATAAAAAAAATGAAAGCTATTGTCAGCTTTGGATTTACTAAAAGGGAACAGAAGACATAAAGAATCCAGCTTGGTAAATTTGACTTTAAAGTCTGTGTGGAAGATTTATATCTACATTTCACCACAGGCCCGTGTGATGTCTGATGCATTCCCTAGGAAAGAACAAAACCACCACTGTGAAGCCATGATGTATAAGTCATTCGAGAGTAGTCTACATGATGTAGAGTGTATTTTGGTTTTCTTTAAGATGAAGGTCCAGTTTGACCTACATCAAGTCTGGGATTTTCTAGATGAGGGTGACCAACTCATATGGGAATGCCCAGGACTCTGCTGGTCCCAAGAAACCTGCTCATCCCATGCCAGCTGGGATGGCTGCTAACCCAACTCCAACCACACTTGATGCTGAATGAGTTCTGTAGTTTCTGGAGCTGTCCCAAGTCAGAAACTGTGTGTGCTGTCCATGTGTGTGTGCCCACATGCAAGGGCACATGTGCATCTGAATAAAGCAAGATAATTGCTTTACCAAATTAGGGAAAGGATCCTAAACTGAGTAGGCTCAACAGATAACATAAGGCACTTCTCTTTACATTTAACAATTCATTTCTTTAAAAGACTCAAGTGTAGTCTCTCAGTTCCACACAAGCTCGACAATACACTGTTCAAATTCCTCCTCCAGACTCTTGCTTTAGTTACAATTACAAACTGGTTGCATAAGATAAAACGATTTTTTTCAGTACTTGAACACTTATACACTCATATCATCCATAGTCAGCAATCATTAATTATTAGTCTATGTTACAGTGCTTCTCTTTTATCTTTTATTTTCCCCACTGATATATTCTGAAGTAAATTCAAAACACTGTAACATTTTGCCCCTACATGCTTCTGTAGGTGTCTCTAAGAATTATGGGCATTTTCTTTCAAAGCTGCAATGTTATTATTACATCTAACAAAACAGTGGTAAATTCCTGGTATCATCTAATGCCCATATCAATATTCACATTTCCTGATTGTTTTGAAAGGCCTTTTAAGGTGAGTTTGCTAGATGTCAGAACAAAACATTTGGTTATTGCGCCTGGAAGTCTCCCTATGTCTACACAAGTCTTCATCCCTCATTTTTTTTTTCCCACAATGCTGACTTGAAGAAACCTTGCTAGTTTGTTGCCTTCCTTGTGTGATTATTTAACTTGTGCCTGTATCTTCCATATATCATACATATTGGAAGTTAACTTTCCTCCTTCAAATGAAACTTTTTTTTGGCAAGAGTACTTCATAGACAGTACTTCATTACAGTACCACATAAACTGACACATGATGTCTGGACCTTCTTTCAGTGATAAGACCACTCAACCCACCTTCAGTTTTGGAAGTCATGAATCCTAGATTTCATCTTAGTAATTTTTTTTTTACTTCCTGCCATCTTTTTATAAAATATATATAAACATAAAACCATTATACTTAAAAATCCCAATACTTATTTCCACTTTTTTGGACATATAAAAGTATACCTTTTCAGATCTGGTTTCAAGAATGAGGTACTATGCATGTCTCAGTTATCAATTACTTTACATTCACTCACCATTCCCTCCCCAAAAGAAATCCTTTCAAGTTATAAAAATAATACATTCCCTCCAAAATAACATAAAGTAAAATGTCCTATTTCTCTCTCTCTAGCACAAGCCCCTTTCCCAAAGGTAATCACTATTTAGTTACACAAGTATAATTTGAGATATTTTTCTATGTATAGAAATGTGTTTTTCTCCAACTTCTTTTTGCTGTTGCTTTTGTCACACAAATGGATATTACATTTTTCTGCAATTTTTTCTCTTTAAAATAGTACAAATAGGTCTACCACATTCTTTGTACAATATTCCTTGTATAATGTAGCAGTACATTAATTAGTTACTCATTGCCTTTAGTGGACACTGAGGTTGTTCCATCTCTGATCTGGCTATCTTAACAAAACACATCTCACTCAAACTTATCATTTGGTTAAGATGGAGATCAGTGTTTCCCTTCTACAAATAAAATACTATATAAACCATTAATATAAAATTCCCAGGAAAAATATGATAACCACATAATCAGAGCTTATGAAATGTCTTTCAGGCACACAGACATGATTAATCTGCCTCCTAGGTAGAGCAAATAAGTACTTTGAGACCCTGATATTTCAATGAGAACCACAACAAATTAAAAGCTAGAGAATCAATATGGGCATGAGTCCACGGAAGTAATATATCTCATCACTAATGCCTATCTTTTGAAGGGGTATCTTAAGTAGTATCATAATGAGGATTAGACAGTCCCCTTGCAATTTCTCAACTCTTGGGCTATTACAAACAGAATTTTAAAGAGAAGCCATCTGAAGAATGAAAAATGATGAGCCAAAAGAGAAATAAGACTTTAGAAAGATATTTTATTCACATCTTTCTCAAAAACTATTTTAACTTGTCTGTTCTACAGATTACACATTACTAGATCCTCTTATAATAATGTTTTCTTCCCCATTATGAGTCTTTTCCTCTGGTCCTGGATCTCGGTCAATGGTTCTCTAAAGCATACAGTACCTAGAGCTAAGCACACCTAACCACAGATACAGTCTCATCACAGGGGACTAGATCAGGATTATGACTTTTCATTAAAAGACACAATACTACTCCTATAAGTAAGAGTGTTTAACATATTAATGTTTCTAAGTCATAATCTCTGTAGTAGCAGAGTTGGGTGACAATAGTTTCGGCTTCCTCACTGAGTTATTTTCAGACTAAAATGACATAGAAGATAAAAAACATTTTGAAGATACAAAGTATTCTATTGAAAAGAATAGCTAAAATCTACTAGGTTCTTTCTATATGCCAAGAACTATTCAAAATGTGTTATGTATTAACTTGTTTACACAACTACCAGAGCTAAAACTATTATTATTTTCATATAACAAATGAGGAAACTGAGGAAAGGGGGATTAATACAGTAAGTTAGTAGCAGAGTCAGAGATCAAATCCAGACAGTCTGACTTCAGCCCTCCCTCAGCCCTCCTTGAGCTAGGCGCTCAGGTTCTGGATTGGATGTTCAGAATGGACTGGTAGGACCAGGGGGCAGAAGAGTTCTGCTCAGCGGGCAGGGATCGCTGTGGTAGCTCTGACTACCTCTGACCACTGCAGCACGCTGATCTGGAGGGCACCACATAGCCAACCCTATCAGGAATCAGAGTGTGGCCACTCCACTGGAGGAGTGCCCCAGAACTGTAGGCCTTCTTAACAACATAAGTTTTCTAAACTATTAAAAGTATTAGAGGACAAGGAAGAAAAACAGAATATTGAAATTGGAGATGATAATTTATCTGCCTCTTCCCTAGCATACGATTTTCCTACATATCTCTAATAGTCATTTCGCCTCTTCTTGAACTAAACCCTCCAGTTGCCTCCACTCCTTCTTCCAGAGTAACTTCCTGGTGACCTCTTGCTGGTCAGTATTGCCTTAAAGGGTGGAACCCCAAATTCAGCACTAAATCCAGTGAGCTCTCATTTAAAAAAAATGTATTCAAGCAGAGTCAGATGACAACCTGTTAGTTATCACAGTGAAGGTGCCAACACTGCACTGGGAGGCTGGACTAGTTGTCACTCAAGCCCTCTTCCAAGTAAGACCCTATGACTTCTAAACAGACTACATGAAAAGAGGTAGAACAATGTTATTTTATAGTCTCAAACAGGGTGTTCTTCCAGAGTAACATACGTAGTCATCTTTAGGAAGGGACCTAAGGCATTTGAAAATCTGTTTAATTTATAAAATGTCAAATAAAACAAAGTTTTCGTATTTCAACTGCCTTATATGTAAACATTTATTGTTAAAGTGGCAATATAAAGGACTATCTTTAATGTAGGTGTGCATACTGGGAAGAGGAGAGGGGAAAGGAAATGAACAAATAAGAAAAAAACAGGAAACCCATAGGAGGTAATCTTTGTGAGAATAAATCTCTGAATGCCGACTTAATTTAATTTTAACTTAACATTCTCATGTGGAAACTCCAAGGGGATTCTTCAACAGCCAGAAATTTGTGTCTCTCTTTTCCAGCTTCAGAATCAGCAGAAGAATTGAAATGTATTCATAAAAATGAGTTTTTAGCATCCTCTCATAGGGTTTGTATGGTGAAAAAAAAAGAATGCTTAGCTCTCTCAGAAGGTGAAACATTAATTTTGCATTGTTTAATGAGAAGCAGCTGGCTGACTTTATGGAAACCAGGTTTTTTGGTCTGATAGTAAACCTGATGCTTTATACTTTTAAGGAGAAAAGTTTTCATACTACCCAAATTTCATGAGTTCCTTTTTATAATTAATATTTACAATCTTAGGTTTTCAAATCTGAACATCAAAGACTCTGAAGTTCAACAGATAGAGGACTTATTTTTCAAACAGGAAACAAGTTAAGCTGATTGGCATTTAAAGATTATTTATGAGGGACTCATTCCCCGTAGACCTTTAGCTAGTCACTTGAACTGTGTGAACTGGGAGAAGTTCCTTTAGCTGATTGTAATGTGGTTAAGAGCTCTAGGACGTGGGTGATATGGTGTCACCTCAAAGTTGCCTCAGTGTTTCCAAGTTCGCAGTCAAATGTAGCCAAGAGCAGAGACCTCTAACTCTCCTCCCTGCCCACCACTCTTTCCCCAATTTTTTTTTTAAGGTTAGGACCTTGAGATGGGAAGTTTATTTGTTTTTTGTTTTTTGTTTTCCTTCCCCAATTCTAATAGGTACTGAACCCTCTCTGAACCTAGGAGATGAATGGGCATTTTTATAGTACTTGGAGTAGCGTATGAGATGTTTATTATTTAAAAACTAAAGCATCTTTACAAAAGGATAACCAATATAAGAAGCATTTTATACTCAGTTACACAATTTCCAAATTTACTAATTTGGCTACCCCAATATGCATTTCAAATAATTATGCATGGTATTCACAGTGTTTTTAAAGTTTACCGCTGAAGCTATTCTTACTAGATAAAGATGTTTTCTTATTAATCGTTGGAAATAGTCTTCTTTTAAAAAGACTATTATGAAGATGAAAGTATCTTGATACCTTCAGAAATTTCCTTTTATGCTTCTAATTTAATCGAGCAAGTGTGTGAAGGAATGAATATGCATGGGGTACAGGAGGTAGGCTTTCTGAACAATTTTTATACTTTTTAAAAATTTAAAGGTAATGATACAAAAATAAAGTATTAAGATTAAATGTTTGTGTCCCCTCACCACACCCACCTCCCCAAACTCATATGTTGAAGCCCTAACTCTCAATGTCATTGTATTTGGAAATCAGGCCTTAGATGGTAGAAGGGTTAGATGAGGTGAGGAGGGTGGGGCCCTCATGATGGGATTAGTGCCTTATTAAGAAAGGCACCCAGGAGCTCATTCTCCCTCAGCAAGAAAGCCACGATCTACAAGTCAGGAAGAGAGCCCCTCACCAGGACCTGGCCATGCTGGCACCTTAATCTTGGACTTCTTAGCCTCCAGAATTGTGAGAAATAAATTTCTGTTGTTTAAGCCACCCAGTCTATGGATTGGTAGCCTGAGCTACTACAATACCAGGTAACTGGTATACAATGAGTTAAGAAATTAACAGTTTATGTTGGTTTTATATTGTGACCAAACTATTTTCTAATAATGCTAATTCAAAGCTAATTTCAAAGTTCTTAAATGCATAATTAACACTTCATTTTCTGCAGCTTCTCATTGGGCCAGAAGTTTCTGAAATCAGACCTTTCTTTGCACCTACAGCCTTTCTGCAACCTAAAGTTCACCCTTTACTAAAAGGATTTAATAACTTTTTGCAAAATAGTCTACTGTACTGATATTAACTGAACAGTTTAAGCCAAAGAGATCATAATCAAATCATAATCATTTTAAGGCTATTTAAAAATATCTATCATGTAATAAGTGAGACATAAAAATATGTAATTACACCCTCCCACTCAACTGAAGAATTGGGACATCAGCAATACCACTGAAGCTACTTTGTGGGTTTTTTCCTGATCCTATTCCTTTGCTCTCTACCAGATGGATATTTTTCAAGCTATTGCTGCAGGTGTAATCAACTCTACCTGATAATGTTTGGTTTACGTGTAGAGGCAAAAAAGTATTTTAAACTTAGATCCTCACAATTATAAAGGGATATACTTAAGTGTCACTTTTGTAAGCTGTTTTCTAAATCAAATTTCATAATGAATCATGCCCATAACAAAATGATTTAGTATTCATCTTTTCTATCCTAGTAATGTTGAAAACTGCAGGAAACGTGCTTTTTGGATATGCATGTAGGAGAAAACAAAGTTAGGAGGAGGTTGGTTAAGCAGAACTAAAATGAACTCCTAAGTTTTACCACCTGCTTTTCAACACAGGTCCCTTTCTACTAAAAATTCTTTTCTCAAAGAGAGAAACAGAGCCCACTTTGCACGGGTACTAATTACCCTCACCAGTAGAAATGTCATGCTTGACAAAATAGAGTCTGTTTTAGTAGAAGAGATTCCCTAATGAAAAATAAAAAAGACACAAGCATAAAGATTTTATACAATATATCCCAACATAAGTAGGCAAGAAAACTTGCTCTAAGGGATTTCTGCATTACTAAGACATGCACTGCTCAGCAAGATGTAATTTAAAGAAGTGACTTGATTAGATATATAATTAAATCTAAAGTACTTGAAGAGTTCCCTGATGCAGACTCACTGCATTTTGACCTTCTTGTAATCCCAAGTAACATCTTAAGCATGATCCATAAAAATTGGAAATTAAAAAATGGTATGACCTTTCATCTGCAAGATTTGGCAAGAGCCGAGGAGGACTGTAAAGGCCACCAAAGTCCACAGGGACGCAGGCATGAGCCCTAAGGTAATGCAACACTTTCTTAAAGGGGGAAAAGGCCCTATATATACTTTATTCCAGATACCAGGAGTGTTTTATCTAGTGTGACTCTTCAGACTCTCATGTAATCCATTTCTGTATTACTGGTAATAACTACTAACTCTGAAGAAAAATAAATGACAAAATACATTACAATCTTATCATGTTAGAGCTGAAAGGTATTTTAGAGCTCATGTGGCCCAAGTCCTTCATTTTTTCAGATAAAAAACTGAGAACTCAGAAGACTTGCCATGATCACATAGCTAGTAATTTTAACTTAAAACTAGGGTGTCTAGCTCCAAGTTCCTACTTTTTCCCATAATACAATGACCCCAAAAGATGCCCATGAAATTATTTTTTGCATTCTGAGGGGGAAAAAAATCTTAAAATTTTAAGATATAAATTCAAAACAGTTCAACATATATAAAGAGATAAATGTATTTGGGTACGTATTGTAAAATCCTCACTTATTTTAAGAGCTATGAGAAAACCATTTTCAGTAATCCATCTGAGAAAAGATATAATCTTCCTTGCCCAGTAGATAATAAGCAATGATTTATATTTTCTTATAGTGGGGGTATGTCAGTTATCTATTATTAGACAACAAACCACCCCCAAAATGGTGAGCTACCTGGGCAGTTCTGCTCTATGTGGTTATGACATAGGGTGCTAGGATGTCTGGTGTCACCTGGAAGCTGGACTGGGAGCTCAGCTTAGGCTAGAATGTCTAGGTCACCAGGGCAGAGTCACTTAGAGGCTTAACTGAGCTCAGGTAGGTCTTTGGCTTGAGGCCTCAGTTCTCCATATGGACCTTTCCACATGGCTGCTTGGGCTACCTCATAGTATGGCAGCTGGATTCCATGATGGAACATTCCAAAAGCAAGAAACTGTCAGCTGCCAGGCCAATTCAGGGACTAGTCTGGAACTGGCATACCATCACTTCTGTTTTTATTCATCAAAGCAGTCCCGGGCTTCACTCAGAGTCAGTGTGGGAAGGGACTAGACACAGGTGTAAATGAGGGGCACAGTTCACTAACAGGTCTTCAAAGTAACAATCTACCATATGAGGATTGTTAAAACCCTGGTCAAACATATTTACAGAAAACTTACATTGAAGGAGGGAGCTCTTAACCAAGCATACTGAGAAATTCTATATTACAATATGACAAATGTATAGCAAGCCTAAAATTCAAATATAAATACAAACAAAACTGCATTAATCTTATATATTCTTTGTGGCTCAGGGGAATGTGCTTTATCAAATTCAAATGAATTCTGTGGCATTATTTTCAGCCAGATATTAATTTTTAATAAATGTCATTGAAAACGGGTATATATAGTCAAGAACATATTTCTGAACTATAAGCTGCTAATATAAACAAATGTATTTATTAAATGTGATGTTGGTTGGGGGGGGGGTGTGAAAACCAAGCTCCAAAAGAATTAATTCAATTACATGCTTTGTAGATTACCTAGTAACCTACATTTTAACCAAATGCCACTGAGATGGAGCTTGGATTAATAAAGACTATCACTGGGGAAATGGGGAATGTTGGAGTACTCAAAAGTACGTGTGTGTCCACCCTAAACATGTAGCCAAGGAGTAGGGATCTAATTTATTGAGGTTCTATGTGCTACAAACTATATACACTGGTCATGTTATTTTGCTTAATTCTCCTGAACACCTTGTGGAATGGGAATGAGTCTCCCTTTCCATTCACAAATGACTACATTGCAAACTGTAGAGCCATAGGTCACACACTGAGACAGTTGAAGAGCAGAGACTCAAACCCAAGCTGTCTGACCTCAGCCTATTTGCTCTTTCAACTAAACCAGTTTTTTATGGTCTCTTCAAGGGATAAAACGAAATTCTACTTTATTTCTGATTGATCTCTATTAAAAAAAGACTTTCTAACACTTTACTTTTCTCTGTGTCCAGAGTCTTATTCATTACTAACTATTTTATGGAAGCAAACATTTATACAGTGGGAATCTTATATTTAAAGAAACCCTTCAGGTAATCTTTCTGAATTTAAATCATGCTCCTCCTGTTGCGTGTTCCTCTAAAACTGTGGTTTCTTAAAAGAGCATCCATGTCTAAATATTAATGCTTAAAAAATAAAAAAGCCAGAAAAAATATCTCACACTAAATCTACACTTTATAACTGTATCACAGCAAAAGAAATCACACATTTTAAAAGCATTTGCTTCGATGTACTGGATAATGCCAATCATTCTATCCTATTTTGAGCTCTTTGTGAACCAATACCATTAAACACATATTTATCTCCCATGACATTCAGCACAGTGACCTACACATAGTAATTATTGAGTTTGGTTGAATGAATGGAAGCAGAAAGAAACCTGAAATGTCAGAAACTACATTCAGTACTTTATAAGAATAAAGTACCAACAAATATCAGTTATTTTCAGTATCTGGTAACTAACAATCATAGCAATAGTAGGCATAGTATATGCAGGCAAAGATACATATTTCTAAGTAGGAATACGTACAGTGATGCCCAATTCCAACCTATTCCTTATCATTAGAAGGGGAAATATTGGGGACGTTTATTTTGGAAGGGGATAAAGGCAGCCAGGAAAGGGAAATAACATGAGAGGGAGCCAAAACGAACTCTGAAGAGGGTTGTGCGTTAGGATAATTTGAGATGTATTCAAGTATTTACTTTCATTCATCATAAAAAGGTATGTTTGTGAAAAGTTGTACTGAAAAACAAGAGACCACCACCACCTTAAATTTATACTTCAAACAAAGCCAGAATATTGAGATAATTGCTAATAATATCTGATCTCAATAGAAAATACTCTAAAGGGAGATTAAAAGACAAAAATTCTATGTTTGAAAATATAGGGACAAAGAATTCTGAAAGGGCAACTATCTGTTTTAAGGATCTGCCTGCTCCTCACTGCAATCAAAATAAGGAACTGCAGAAGGTCCTTCCTAATCATAATGTGCAGGAGATTGAAGAATAAATTGTATCTGTGCCCCTATATTTCCGAAGTGGCCATTTTTAAAACATGTACATAAAAATGTTTGAAAGTGGCATTTTAGAATAAAACATTACCAAAAAGATGTTCTGCCTTTACTTTTTAGTGGGGAAAAGAAGAACTGGGAATTTCTAGAATAGCCAAGTTCCACTTTGGTTTATATGTAATAAAAAAGCATAAATAACAATATAAATAACTTAAAACCTTATTGGTACTTCACTATTTTCGGAATTCTATAGGTTAAAAAAAAGTATCTGTGGGAAATAACAACATTAATCACTAATGTATTATTACCTAATTGGATAATCATCAAGTCACAGTATTAATAACAGACTATTTAAAATTTACAGTCACTGTATTAACCCATGTATTACATTAAAAAAGAATGCTGATGTCTAAAACCCCCACATATAACTAGGCAAAATCTCCACCTACTAGTTAATGGATAGGAAGATTTCTTTTCTAAAAACATTACAAAGTTGACATTTGCCTGGACTTTTTAAAATTGATAGACCAGGAATCAGAGAGATAGCCAAGGACTCAGTTAAACATTAATATAGTCATTTAGAAACCTTCCAAAAATTAATTTGACTCTCCACTATGCTCTAAACTGCAAATTCACAAAATATAACTTTATATATCTTATTATATAAGTACCTTTATCCTCTGGTGAATATACAATCTGAGTTCCTAATTCTAGGTAAACACATGCCAATAGCCTGAATACTAAAAATATATGACAGACTTGTAATACAGCAGCTAGATTTGCTTACACATTTCTTGACATCAACAGCAAGAAAACAAAAAATACTGTCATAACTCAGAGATCTTAGCCCAATCTCCATTAGCATCCAGAATATTTACCATGTCATGGCTTTACTGCAACTGGTACAATTAATAAGAATTACTTTGTGCCATAAACAAGGGTAATATCTACATATGAACATTATTCAACTTTACTTATGAAACTTGTATTTTGCATACCAATGGAAAATTTTGAATGATTTTTTTTATGTTTCATGCATAGCACCAAACCTAATAAATCTTAAATCTAATTTTTTCTTTCTACCTGATTTTCAAAAATCATTCACCTAAAAAGGTATAGGAGCAGATTTTGGAAAATTATTGCATTATTTATATTTTATGGATCCTTCAGTATAATAAGAGTATTTGAGACATGTCCTTAGAAATGCTTTATACATTAAAATAAACATGGTATAATTACTCAAAATTAAATTAATAAAGTAATACTAGTAATCATATATAAAATATAAAACCTCCCATTTACATACTCTGAGTACAGATGGTTTTTTCACTCATTTTACAGGGTAAAATCACATTTATTAGGGAGTATATTTGTACCCTAAGCTCCTGCTACATGCAAAGTGCAAAGCTTGGTCTGGTGCAGAATACAAAGGAGCTAACAGAAGAGTAGAAGACATGTATGAACAACTACAATTCAAGAACTCTGTGGTAAATGCCATATAGTAATATAGAAAAGGAGCCCCAGGAATTTGGATGAGGAATAAAGGGATTCCAGCTCAAGGAATGAGGGAAGTGTATCCTCTTCAGGGGAGAAGGAAAAATATAGGAGTTCTATATATTTCTGCAGGGGTGAGGGAGGGGGAAGAGGTAATTTGTTAGTTAACAGTGTTCATGCTCCTTAATTATTAAGATTTATGGAGCTAGAGATGGGACTGTCAAGGCATAAGGGTGAGGAGTGGAGAATGAGGCTGGGGTGGAAAATGACTCCTGCTGTAGTAATCTCACATCAGTTTGGGAAGAGTGAAGAGGCTATGGAAAACTGATCTAGGCTGGGCTCTCAAACAGCTCTGTCTAAAGATTTAGCTGCACTTACCACAGGTAAGACCCTTTTCTGCATGATTAAAGTCACTCTATCTACTGAGAGGATCCAAAGAAAATCTGGAGCTCAAAGTAACTCAAGAATGTTAAAATCCCCAAAGCAACTTCAAAATTGAAGGGAAAATGAGCAGTCATCATTTTAAAACATTTCCCAGAAGTCATCAATAATACTGAGCAAATCTTTGCTAGTTTATAGCTTGGTATAAACATAATTTAACCTTCCATAAAAGTAGAAGTCTGTCCCCAAATTACTGAGAGTCTAAGTAACTGAACATTCATTAGGCCATGTGAAATAATATAAATAATGAAATAATATATGCATTATCTGCAGTAAAAAATAACATATATTCCAAGGGTTTCAGTTCCTTGCCACTATTAGATGGGTTTCATCAGAATGGGAAAAAAGTGTGGAGGCAGCCGGGGAAAACTGAATAATTTTGATTTATAAAATTATCACTCACAGAAAAATGATTTTTTAAAAACAAAATAGTTTATTATTTCTAAAGGGTACCATCCATCCTGCTGGTTTTCACAGCATATTTTCACAATAAACAATTTCAAAGAAATTAATTACATACTACGCACAAGATGATTTTCTCAATATTTGCAGTGTAACTTCAGAATTATTTTAAAAGGTTTCTAAAATACAAAAGCTATCCTTTCACACTAAAAAATTAACTGTCATTTAAAAAAGACTACAGTACAGAGTGCTTTGTTTTTCAGTATCTATTAGGAAAATTACTGCAAAACTTTGCAGTCAATTACCAAAGGCTGTAAAGGGTTACACTTCAGCCTGTATTCAGCAAGAATATGAAGCAGATGAGGATGCCAGCTGTACCTTTTACATATTACCTTACACTTATGACAACTGAGTATTAGTGTAAAACACTTCTCTCTGCTTTAATCTATTTTCTTTTAAACTATGACAAAACTTAGCCAATAAATAAATAAATAATAAGACAGGGTTGTTACATCTCTCAAGAAATCATTAGCAACATTTTCTCAGATTTAAATGGAAAAAGTGCTGGTATCTAACAAACAGATCTTCCTCTGCCAAATAACAATAGCAGAAATGCAAATATCCTAACAAAGATGGGCAAATAGGACTTAAATAAATATTTCCAATTTCCATGACCATTTACAGAAAACAATATACACTCTAATTTTAATCACCAACAAAGCTGCAGTTCCATTTAACACACAACTTTCCGTGTCTGACATTTAAGAGAAAAGACCTAAGACCCATGCCTCACCAGATCTATGATTATGTCGTAACTGCCAGTAACAGATGCAGCAGCGTTTCTTATTACAGTGAAAAGATGCCAACAAAACCAGTCATATATATGTACACACATATACATGTGTATATGTGTGTACATATATATGCCAACAACTTCAAAAATTTTAAATGTAAAGTAAAAAAAAACTATTGAGGGGGGTATTATATTTTAAACACCTTACCTTTCGCCCATCACTTGCATGGCAATTCACATTTAGAGGAGTCAGTAAAGCCATTAGTTTTTCTTCATTACCACTCCTATAAGAAGGTAGCAAGTCAATTCCTATAAAATTATGGAGCTTCTTATATTTATGGGTATTTTTCACAAAGAATGGAAAATAATATGGGTTAGTGTTGATTTCCTTTATATGGTTCTCAGTGAATCTCTTTTGCTATATTCAATTAATATATTCCAAATTAATTCCTGTTAATCATCACAAATACAGTGGTACATCCTGAATACTGTAGCTTTCTACATCTTTGTTTTATTTATCTACATAAAGTCACCTTCTTAATTACAAACAAACTTTATTCTGATAAGTGATCTAAAACACTAGAGTCAAAAATATATACAAAATGCTGTAAAAAGCTAGTCAATTAAATTATAAATAATCAAGAACAAAAGAAAATGGATGAGAATTTTAACATTTACTTTATGCCCCTCATTCAAGCTTTGCTAGAAAAATTCTCAGAGAAAAATGAAGGTACAGGTATTTAAATACTCCATGAATATCATTCAAAAAACTGGGCAACTAAGGTTTGCAGGTACCTTAAGAAATGTTCCAAATAAAATTAACCTTATAATAATAACCATATTGAAAGACTATCACTTAACACACTAACCATGCAAAATAAACTATAAAAAGATTTAGGAGGCGGTCTTCTCCATATTATCACCTAAAATCCAGGCAAGACAATAACATGTTATAATTTTTAGTCCTCCACTGGCCCTCCCCCTTTCCTCCCTTAAAGGCATTATACTCACTTAAAATGAATGGAATCACTTACCTAGCAGCTTCCAGGAGTTCGTCTTTCTTGTATTCACCTAGATGATTGCAAAATATCATGCTGTTAGCATTTGGCAGAAGACAGATGAAGAAAGGCAGCCGGCAGCAAATAGAGAATTAACTAGAGAAGAACAGAAAGAGTCCACACCCCGCTGGGTGATGGAGCCGTGACGTTAGCCAGCTTGTGAGTGCAGCATCACCAGAGCCTTGGAGACGGGCAGCAAAGGGACGCAGCTTCTGGGCCAATCCTCAGATGAAACAGCTTTCTTCAGACAACCAATGAATGCTAAATCTTGTGTCCAGAAACACATTCCCTCTGATAACAGCATGCCAGCTAAAGACAATGTCCCCTCCCCCCTTTTCTGTTCAGGCTGTCACACAGTATACTTGTGAAGCAGAATACATTCTGAGACAAAAGCAAAATAATGTGGCTCTTTAAAAGGTACAAATGATGGGTATTAAAGAAAAAAACTCAGTTTTATTTGTAATGAAGTGGAAAGTTTAAAAAAAATACAATAATCGCCATTGCTGTACTTTATAGCAGTAGGAAAAAAAATATCAGAATCATGAAGCCTTTGCCACGACAGGGTGGGTTTGTAGACTAGAAATACGTGAACTCTGTACCAAATGTTATGAACCTCCTGGAGGCAGCGCTCCAAAAACCAAAACAGTGAATACATTCTTATACGACATGATATTCGAATGTGCTGCACATTGCTACACTTTATACAAAACCAATACCAAATTTTAACCAACGATGAATCTTTAAAATATTTTTAAAACAGAGGCTGGGGTCTCTGAAAATGAGCAGATATTCAACTATTGAGATGTGAATAATTTTTCACCATTCTATTTTTTAATACATCAGAGACTGAGTATAGACAAATAATTTGAAACCTTCCATTCAAATTTCTTTGGGTATTCAAGATCTAACAGTTTCTTTTGCAAGCTCATTTGAAGAATAAGGAATTTGAATAATATAGGGTGTGTTCATTCAGTAAATATAAAGAACAGCTGGGACTGATTCACCTATAATATGCTCACTCAGTCTGCTAATCATTAAAAAAATAATTATACAAAATGCCTAAGAAAATAATTCAGTGAAAGCAAATATTAAGTGTGTATGTATATGTATATATGTATATATATACATATACACAGACTCACACACATGAAGCAATAAAATTTTAGATTAAATAAAAATGTTACAATTCTATTAATAAATAAGCTTATTTTTAAAAATCGTAGCATTTTTAAATGTGGATTTTTCTCTGCATTTTGTTTCTGTTTTGCTACAGAATGCAGAATATTGATGCAAAAACTATAAAGACACCTCTGGACCACCAAGTACATGTTTAAATTCTATTACTCATCAGTAGCAAGTATTCTTTTAGTTTAAACTTTGTCTTGCTTCTTGGATTAAGATAACATTAAAATCTAGAAACTGTAAAATGTTATTTTCAACTAACGAAAAATTGTTAAATGTCTGTTCTCTTCTAAGGGAATTTTATATAACAATGAAGTCACAAGTCCAACAACATACATGGAGAAAGTAGAATGCATGATTTGATTCATGATCATATGTGTTGGTCTTTACAATTTCCCATATATTATATTCCAGATTCTTTAAATGATTGGCAGTTGAAGATTTATATATTAATATCCCCTAGCCAATAAGGTTCTTTCCTTCCCAAAGCCAAAGACCTACTTTTATTCAACACTTTAGGTGGCAATATGGAAGTTAGTGAGTCAATTTTAAAAGCTCCTTGTGAGGCAAATGGCATAATACATACCCTCAAGTATCTTAACAATCAAAAGCAAAGAAAGTAAAGTTATGGAATTATCTACAAAAGTCATTCATTCAGTTAGTCAACAAACATTTATTTAAGAGGCCTACATGCCAGATTTAAAACCAAAAAAGATGGTACAGTCATCTCTGAACTCAAGGAGTATTAGTCTATTAAGTGAGACAGACAAGTAAACAAATGACTACAGCAGAGTATGAAAAGAATTTTATGGAATGCTATAAAGAGTTTAAAGGCTAGTCAAAATGGGATTAATAAGAAGCAGGGGTAACTGTGGTTCAAGGTAGGTTTCCTGGAAGACGAGAAACTTGCACAGATTTTCAAAGGAAAAACGTGATCCTTGGGTGGAGAAGGGTGTGGGAGAAGGAAGAAACCAAAGTCAGAGAAATGAGAAAGGAAATGGTCCCTCTGAAGACTAAACAAAGGACACTTGAGGGAAAATGGGTAAAGATGAGACAGAGAAGAAACTGACCACGAATGCTATGAAGTTTCAACTTTATTCTGAAAACAATGAGGAAATATTTTAACAAGGGGAATGCAAAGTATATTTAAAGAGCTGTAAGTTTGTGATTGTATAAAATATTCCCATACTCTACTCCAGTGACCTTTTGTTGGGGAGGAAAATGGCCTAAGTTGGGGGCCGGGGGGGTTAGAGACAATGAATTCTAATATAGTTTATATTTTGGATTAAGTATAAATTCCCTGATGTGCAATAAAAACACATTAAAATTGGGAATTGAAAGAAGCTACTATTGAGGTCTAAGTCACAGTGAAGCATGACTGTAATAAGCTAGGTAATAAAATTGTAAAGTATCTGCGATCTTCAAAATTCAAATCAGTCTACCTATATAAACTTTGCATCAAGTAAACCTTATTGATAGTTTTCTCCAAAAGGCACATTTTTGCAAAATGTTATTCCTTCGGGATAAGATAATAATAAAGCAGATCTTAAAAGGAAACATGTGAGTGCACCTGGCAGAGACTGACACAAGTATTACAAATGACTTTCTACTTTCACTATTAGAGACTCTAATACTTTTATCAGCTTTTGTGCAATACTTTCCAACAGCCACTATCTGGTGCCCAAGGACCACAATCCATAAACAGTTGAGCTATTTTTCAAATGCTACATCGCAGGAACAGTAACATAATGAATTTAGAATCCCTTGCACACTCTTGACAACAAATCTGAGCTTCTTACTTAACAGCCAAACCACCAGGTCTATTTCATTTTAGCTGAGAATCTGAAAATATTTTGGCTGAGACTATGGTGCTCTATGGAGCATTTATATTCTTTAATGAAATCCAGATAAAGGCTAGCAATAGATCAGCCAGAAAGGAAACTAGGCAATTATAGTCAAGATAATAGCAGCTAAGAATGGGGAAAACAGATGGTTTAAAATATTTTTCTTTGATTACATAAAATAAGTGGGATAAAAAAATAATAAACAAGCCATTTTAAAACAATGAAAATCACTAGCTTTAAACAGGTTAAACATATTTATATAACACAAACCAAGTATTTCCATCAAGACTATTTTAAAGCATTTGAACTTTCATATGAGCCTGTAAACATGGGCCAAAAAAAACAACAACAACGTATACAGGGGTTTTTACCTTTTACTTTGTTTTAACATTCTGGACCAAGGAAATAGGAAAATTCATTCTGGGTCTACTCAAATGATCAATGCATTCTGCATTCCCCTTTTACTCCTCATGCTTTAGGTATCTCAAGGAAGAGCTATGTGAAGACCCAATCAAGAATCTCAGTTATCAGGTTTACGAACCCTTATGTTGCTCAGTGCTGAGAAGTACATGAATTGACAATTCTCATGTATATATTTTTTCGTTAAGGTACCAGCAAATATAAGACATGAACTGATTATCACTAAACTGAAGGCCTATATGAGGAATAAAATATTAATGTAGTGACACATGTGTTTTCACTAACGGATCTGAAAATTTAAAACCAGCTATATAGTTGTGGAAGAAATTTCACTAAGCACCAGGAAATAAACTAATCTCAGGAAGTTAAGCTTCTGCCAAAAACAATTTTCGGACAGACTAACATTTACTATATATAAAAAGTGGTCGTAGGAATTCTGAAGTTATTTTTTGTTTCTGAAATCTTTCATGAATATTTTCAGGACATTTGGGGGAAAACTGCAAAGTGACCAGAGCTCTCAATGCCTTCTTTCTACTTTTGAATCCTGTCAATCTTCTCACTCATTCTGATACTAGCTTCAAAGTCCATACCATTAGTTAAGTCTAAAGTCACAGTCAAACTAAATGCTCCATATCCATTCTAAACACGAAATAACTTGGGGCTTCAAATTCTAGGGTTGGACAGAGAATTTTCCTGCTGGTGATCCTTTCCTTCTTTTGTCTCTTACAATCTTGCCCTTTTAAATTTATCAACATTGGGTAACATTAAACATCACCTGTGCTATATAATACCACATAGTCTCTAAGCTGTGCTGTCCAATGCAATACCCACCACTCCCACGTGGCTACTAACTTTTAAGTGAATTAGAAAGATAAAAAATAAATTAAAATTATGTCCCTCAGTTGCACTAGCTGTATTTCAAGTACAGTTGACAATACAGACAGAATGTTAGATGGAGTAGTTGAAACTTTTTTTGGACCATGCTAGAGCATTTTCAATGACTACCTAAGAAGTCATCTTTTATTCTAATAAACTACTTTCCATATTATTCTTACTCTTAAAATTGTCACTGCCAAAACTCTATAAACTTTTTTCCCCCTATTAAGTACCAAACAGCTTCTTCACCAGCATGAAATACAGGTGAAAACACTGGACTGTCTGATAAAAGATCTGAAATGAATTCTAGTTCTGCCATCGATTTAGTTGTGTGATCAATTATCTTCCAGGAAGCCTCCACTTTTTTGTCATCTGGAAAATGAGGGTGAAGGGTTAAATGAGCTCTGAAATTTCAGCTCTAAAATTCTTATCCTGTATTTGATTCTCAATACTGCTCAGATCTTTTGCTAAGACAATTTTAATGTTGCTTCTACAGACTTGAAGGAAAAACATAAAATTATCCAGGGGAAAAAAATCCCTACTAAATCATTATAAAAGTAGTACCTGTGAATTATAGAGTAAGCAGTAAAGCAATTTTACCCAAACTGTACTATTTACTTATTTAGCAATTCTGATTTTTTGGCAACAGTCTAACTAGAAGCTAAATGAAAACACCTCTTTCAGAAGAAAGTGGCGATTTGTATAATTCTGATCTTTAATTATAGATATTTCTATTTTGATGGTAAGATCTTTTTTTAAAGAAAAAAGTTGACTGAGTATGGAACAAGACATAAAGAGGATCATCATTTGAGAAGAACTTTCCAATTCTTTAGGAAAACAGACATATGCCACTCCCTATAGGGCAGCTGGAGATGAATTTTCAAAGATAAAAAAAGCCCCAAGTACAACTGTATTATCCTATATCACAATATTAAAACAATAAAAAATGTATTACATGTCAACACAAAAACCTAACCCAATGCCCTAGAACATTTCAGAAACACAACATAACATTCAAATATAACAAAATCTCTGCAAAAAACAGAATGCAATCAACGAATAATACTATTCTTAACCAGTTTCTTTGTGTGCACTAATATGACCTCATTAGCCCCAGCAACATCTAAGATACACAGCCCATTTATGGACACTGCAGGGTTTCAAATAATTTATACCCATTTCTGAAATTCTGTCAATTTTACTTGGAATGTAACTCAAGGCTTTTTACTGACATTTTTTTTGTTGTGAAAAAATAATTAAAACTTGAGACATAAATATAATACACATAGGCCAAAAAAAAAGTATCACAGATATACACATTCTCTAAAGTTGGATATTAAAACCCAAGGAGAGGTGTTCTGATAGGACATTGTTGACCAATGAAACACTGTGTAAAGTTTGCTTGTACTTTAAAAGAAAAAGACCTTTTAGAGTATGCTGCAGAAGCAAAGACATTTTAATACATCTAAAAGAGGACAAAAGGGAGGGAGGGAAAGAGGGCAGAAGGAAGGGAAGGATGAGTTAGTTCTCATCCTGAGTACAGCAGGTTGTGATGCCATGTATTTCTGCCATGAGGCTTCGCGCACCCACCACTACTCAAGCCAAATGGCTGGCCAGGGCTGGGAGAAGTGGGACATCAGTTTTTTACTATCACAATGTTTGTTCAAAAAAAAGTGGTTTGGAAAAGCAAAATCTGTATTTGATCCAAAAGAGGCCAGTAGTTTCACATTCTTTGTTCTACACCAGTGGTCCTTTTTGAGTAGTCATCAATCCACGATTTCTTATTTGCAAATCCAAGAACTGGAAAACTCTAAAATCCTATTTGGCAGCAAAACTGGACCCACTTAACATTTAGAGCTGCCATGTATTTCATTGCCAAATATTAATGTTTGATTACAGGGTCTACAGCCAGACTCCACCGGGATTTTTATAAGATACAGTAGATGTACTTTACTTTTTCTTACTTACTTACTGAGGTATAATTCACATGCAGTAAAATTCACCATTTTCAAATTTACAGTTCTGTGAATTCTGACAAATGACGTATACAGCTGTATGGTCACTACCTCAAGGCACAAAACATTTCCAAGCCCCAAAGTTTCCTCAGGCCCCTCTCTAATCAACCTCCTATCCCAACCCATTCCACACAATGACTTGTCTGATTTCTGTCCCTATATGTTACTTTTTATAGAATGTCATATAAATGGAATCACAGAAAATGTAAACTTTTGAGTATGACTTTTTTTTACTCAGTATAAATGCTTTTGAGATTCCTTCATTTTGTTGGACATATCTGTATTTGTTCCTGTTGATTAAGCAGTATTCCATCATGTGAAAGCACCTGATTTTGCCTATCCATTCACTAGCTGATAGACCCTTGGGCTGCTGCCAGCTTTTGGTGGTCATGACTAAAGCACCTATAAAATGCAGACAGAACTGGGTCCAGATGTATGGCTTCATTTCCCCTGGGTAGATCCCTCGCCCCAGCGCAGGTGCTGAGCTGGAACACAGTAAGTTTAAACTGACAAATCATGTCTTCTTAAAAGTTTGAAAAATTCCTATTTCTGGAATATAGAAGGAATGAGAACAAAAGAGAAAAAATTGGCTAATGAGAATCTAACAGTACTAGCACAACCTCACAGCTAGAAATCCCAACCTTGCCTCCTCCAGGGGCAATTTACCTAAACTGGACTGATTTGCACATCTTTAAAGTTCTTCATTTCCTACTTGTCCCATCTTTTCTATTTTATTTTTAAACATGAAGAATATACAAATTTGATCTCTTCATTCGAGGAACAATTTTGTATGTAATTCCATGCAAACTCGGAGCTATGAAAATATATGAACAAAGCATGTTTTGATTTATAGGAACCATACTGTTATCTGTGCAAAGAAAATTACTTTCCTGCAGCCCTTGCCCTTATCGGGCGGGATACTTGACCCCTTACTGCATCAGCCTCAACGCAGAGCCTGGAGTTTTGTGAGACACCTACTTGAGGGCTGTCAAACCTCTGCTTCATATAACAAGTCTAAGGAACTAAAGAAACAAAGGCGAATGGAGAAGCACATGTGACTACTTTTTGAATTATTTTAAGAAATGCCTTCTCTTCATTGGGATTACTATGCACAAGTGCATTTAGAGTCTATCTCTACATTTTGTCATTGGATTACCAAGTCTCTAAAAGCTGCAGTAACTACAATTTTGGTCTGATCAAGAAGCACTAATTGTGATTTACTTCTTCAGCAGCAAATGCTTATTTTTTTCTTACATTTTCCCCAACGTATCACTAAATCTTATTCAGGGTTTGAGGCAATTAACTTTAGTGAAGTCTGATAATGGTATATCCCAGGCATAATCTCTCTCATTCAAGCTCTTGTTCTTTTTCTTAAAAAATTGATTTCTTAGTTCTCCTTTGAATATCATTTATTCATTTAACAAATATATATTCACTACCTACAATGCCAAGCATAATACAGCTACTACTGCATCACGTACTGCATCTTGAATCAGTAGGAGAAAGTGATGGAATAAAGAGCTAACACACCAGGAATGGCACAAAACCCAGACTACCGTACTCAGTTAGTAGGCAGTGGTGCACAGCTGTGGCTGATGTAAATCTATCACCCATATGAACAGAACTGTTAGGTGGGTTGAGAGAGTAGTTAAGGGCCACTTTTAGGAGGTAACAGAGCTAAGCACTATATTCTTAAAGCTTTCTATTACCATTGAGACTGAGAGAAACATTGTGTTTATCTATGGGTGTCTGTGTAAATAAAGACAGATCAGGGAAATTACACTCTAACCCTTTTTTGGATGATGGACCACTTTAAGGGGGAGCTAATGAAAGCAGTTTACACCCTCTCCCTACAGACAAAACACTTTGCATATTTGAATTGAAACTCAAGTTTTTGCCTACAGTTTTAGAATTTTTACAGACTTGTTGGATTCTATTAAGTTATCACAGATTAAGAACCTCTGCTAAAAAAAAAACCCTCCAACTCATTGATTCTAAATATAATCTTTTATTTATACATGATTCAGTTAAGACCCAGAACAGGCAAATAGCTTGCCTAAAATTTAAAAACTATGTAGTGTCAAAGCTAAGACTGGAATCTATGTCCTTTGACGGTACTTTTCATTGGAATGATATGGGGTGATTGCATGAGGTCATATATAAGCTTTATATATAGACTTTAACATGTGGAGATGGTTTGGAGGTTGGGTAATTATCAACATGAGCAAAGAAGTTTCAGAAGACACAAGGCGCATTTGGGGTAAAGTGACTGATAGCATATATGTTGGGACAGTGAAGTGGAATGGGGGAATAATAATTCTTAAAAATAAATTTGGTCTTTATTTTAAGGGATCTTGAAGGTTAGGTTGTAGAGCCAAACATTATTTTGCAAAGCACAGGAACAGGGATTCATTCTTTTATTTGAGCAGGGGAGTAAACTAATTACAACTGCACTTACAATGGTAACTGAATGAATTAAGACCTGGGGACACTGGGGCTTAGTTTCAGGGCTACTGTAGGAAGATGGTGAGAAGGACATAAATGGTGGCAGTAAGAATATAGAGAATGTCAACGATTACCAAGCTTGTAATTTGATGTGGAAGCTTCATGTGTGACTAGAGATAGCATGTTACATAGTCATAAATTAATGGTAACATTGAAAATTCATGATATGTCACCCTTCGATTAATACTTTGCCCAATAATCTTTCTAAACATAATCACAGTAGCAGTACTTTGTTGATTCAGCTTGTACTTAATGGATATATACATTACCACAGATTCAAACATCAGGAGAAATGCCCATTAAGTTAGAATAATCTGTTTAAGTAATACAGCTAGTTAATTTATTAATTTCATTGTTAAAATCGAATAGGCTTTGATTCTTGTGCAGCCAATTTCAAGACAGGTACTGAGAGTTCACAGTTCAGCTAGCAGGCATGTCAGACATATTAAAGAAAATACTTTTCAAGAGTAGTTTTAGAAAATACTATATCTAAAAGACTATAAAGAAAGCTATTGAGGTAAATAATGCTTGGAAAACCAATCTGCTCCTTTCCTGAGCATAGTATCTCCCAAGCAAAAAAAAATCCAACACAGCAGAACATCCACTTAGTTAATTTACTTAACCATTTTCTTATTAGGTTAATACAATGGGCTACTGTACTATCACAATTATTTTTGGTTTTAACTTTCTTCTTATATTTTTATCTATGTTATTTTTTTGTTTGGTTGAGGAGATATATAAGGATGTTTATTATTTCAGACAAATACGAAGGAAAGATGGAAAGTTGAGGATATGAAGACATATTTGCATTCAAAAAATTATTTTTTAGTATTTTGCTTTGGGAAATTGTTTTAAGCCTGTTTAAATATAATTCAGGAAAACATTTTTATTTGAGTAGCAAGCAGGAGAAACAGAAGTAGGAGATGTTCAATTTCTGATAATCTTAAGGTTGTCTTATTGGGATACATTCTCCTATGTAGAGAGGACACAAAGCTACATGTCAACTAGCATTTTAATTTTCTTATCTGGAATATATTTAGCCGCATCCCTTAATATCTGTTTTATTGTCTAGTTCCTTTTTTTTAAATACCTAGCAAAATAGGGCAACAACATTCTATCAGAAACATGTAGAAGACAATCATATTAATAATGAGATTTGAGTCAATACTTCTTATTGTTTGTATGTGCTGATATAAATTTGTTTGCCTATTCATTATTTCTTGGGTGGCAGGAATTAGATTTATGTCATTTTCAGTGCTTGATATTATCTTTTTGGTAGATGATTATTCAGAACTTCCTGTTATTTTTTAGAAAGCTGCTTAGATTTAACATGTGATATACATCATGTCATGCACACTAACCCTGCCTTGATGTTCAGACACTGATGGTAAAGTTAGTTTGCTTTCCACTGTCACGTTTTAGTTTTGCACTATCCATAACTTTTTTGTAGAATTTGCCTGTAAGAAATGTTTACCACCATTTCTAAACACAGATGACCAAACACAAGAGACAGCAGGTACTACAAACAAAAGTTTCTTGAATGAAGAGATACAATGCGTAAGTATACTGGTTCAAAAACAACAACAATAAATTCTTTTTAAAATAATGATTTTAATATAAATACAATATTTCAAATCAAATATTAAGAAACATTTCGGAAGGAAAAAGGTTTTTTTCAGTACTGGGTAGTACTACTCTTTGATGGGCTTATTTTCCTCCCATGAATTTATCAACTATACTCATATAAAAATTATCATTTAGTCTTAACAAAAAGCTGCTACCATAAAAATTAGTTCTTTTGGAACTCTTATGGACTAAACCACTAGAGAAAGCGAAGTTTTCAACATAACTGCTAATTTAGAGTTTTAATTCCTTTGCTCTTGATGGAATTTCTTTCTGAAATACATCACACACTTCTAATGCATTCAAAAACAGATCATTCTAAACATAACTCAGCCTTTCTTGATAAATCAAGGTCAGTTATTATGAACCTCAACCAGTTTGCCCAATAATACAGCAATGCTCTCTGGGCCTACTGAGATGTTCAGGGAGAGCTGGATCTGCTCAAAATGGTTCCAGAATGCTGTGCATGTTATTATTATTTTTTAATGTATAATTTTTCTCTTTTCCTTTGTGTTAATCTCTTTATGCAATTCCTTTTATTTTAGCATGTCTAAAAATACTGTCGTAGAAATAGGACTCAAGGCACATTTGTAATTTTACATTTTCTAGTAGCCATGTTAAAAAAAGTAAACAGAAGACGTAGTTTTAATAATACATTTATTTCACCCAATATATCAAATATATTACCATTTCAACATGTGGCACTAGGCCCTTTTCACATGTTCAATATCCACCTGTGGCTAGTTGCTACTGTACGGACAGTGCACACCTAAAACTATCACGCGCTGGAAGATTACAAAATGTAGTAAACACTCTCACTAATGTGGGAGCAAATTCTCTCTCAGGGAGGCCATGAGGGTTCTCCAAGGTCTAAGAAATTTCTGATTCACAGCATGACTTCTGGGCATTAGCTGTTCAAGATGGAAGGATGGGTAGAAGAAAGAAGAAAGGGGAAGGGGAAGTGAAAGATGGGAGAAACAGGAGAGAAGAATAGTAGTAAAGTGGAGGCAGGAATGAGGTTATGGAGGGGAAAAGAATCCAATAAAGTTTGTGAGGTAGACTCTGAGAAGGATAGAGACTCAGAGGTGAATAAAATATAAGAAGTGAAGAAAACATAAAACAAAACAAGCAATAATGACTAAAATAATGTAAAAATAAGACTTTTCTTAGTAGGTTATCTGGGGCTTTTAAAGATGCATGCAAAAATGATGAGAAGTCACAGCTATTCAGGACTGAGGAATTCTTGCACATGTTACAGCATCCAGAGAAAGTTGCCAGTGATGGGTTAATGATGACTCTCAGAGGCAGTACAAACTCGTTATAGGGCTACCTCACTCAGATGCACATGCTGAGAAGTGGCTGAGAGTATGCTTAGATAATGTGTCAAACATACCACTAACCACACTTACTGAATCTTATAGAGATGAACAACATTAGCAAAAGAAACACAGACCATTTCTAGTGACTTTCAAGTCCTGGACAAGGGACGAAAGGACTTGGTAAATACATCATTTCTTCCTGCTGACTACCTTAAAAGAAATAGAAACTATGGGGCGTGGGGAGGAACAGCTGACTTTCTAGATAACATGAAATAACAAAATACAGTATTGAGGAACCAGAATGGGGGCAACTGATGGCAAGAAGGCAAGTATTACATGAAGAACACGAAGAATGAGGATAAATGTCCTGTTATTAATGTAAAAAAAAGTCAACTATTCAAATATTTAAATCAGGAAAGACTAAAATTTGACTTAATACTAGCCTAAACTGTTTTGCAGCTTCTTTGACAGGAAGCTCAATGAATCAATGTTACAAATTTACAAAAAAGCAAATGAAAATGTATGTTCTACCAGCAGAATTGAAAATAAAAAGGCAGGAAATATTTAGTTTATAGTATAAAAGACTGAGGTGGTAAAGGTGTTGTTACAGGAAGGCTCCTGAATACCACTGTTGGTATTTCAGAGGAGGCTCTCAAAAAGAAAAGTGCTGACTCATATACAGTGTAGTTCCAAAAAGAAAATATTGTATTTGGCTTAATAAATGGGAGAACTATTTCTGACCATTTAAGTTATTCAACAATGGACTAATTATGGCAGAGAGCTCATAGGGATATAGTATAGAAATGCCACAGAAGAACACAGTGTAGAATCCTGATGGGATAATGAATTAAGATTAGCTAACCTCTAAATCTAAGGTCTCTTCCTGATCCACAATTATATGGGCAACTTAGATTACAGTTGCATACTTGTTAATTATAACAAATTAGAATTTAAATTATACATGCATACATTCTTCATGGTCTGCTCTTCATTAGTTGCATCTATGAGTCTCTAAATTCAGTCCTGTGGGTAAAACTGTAATATTTCCAGAATGTCTCGCCTGGCTTTAGTGCATCTGCATATCAAGAGGCATTACTCAGGGGTGGAGAGTTGTTCATCTTCATATCAATGGGTAATCACCTGGGCAACCAAGGGATTATTTCAATCTGAGAGGTTAGAGGGAGGGCTTGCTTGCTTCTGCCTGAGCAGGAAAGAGATGGTCCTGGACTGCAGTTTGTAAGCAATAAACGGGTTTTAAACTTTATTTCTCCCTTTAACTGATTTGGGGTTTACAGGTATTTTGCCCTGGGATTTCCTCTCCCCAGAGTTACAAGTCCATATATAAAATTACATTTAAAATTTTATTTGGTAGATACTTTCCTTCAATAAATTCATTTAATCTTCAAATAATGCTTTGGTTCTATTATTACCTCCATGTTACAGATGAGAAAACTGAGCAATAAAAGGCCACATAGCTAATGTATTAGCTTCCTTTTGTTGTTGTTACAAATTACTAGAAAAGTAATGGCTTAAAATATCCATTTATTCTCTTACAATTCTGGAGGTCAGAAGCCTAAGTGGATCAGCAGAGCTGTGTTACTTCTGGAGGCTCTAGGAGAGAACCCATTCCTTCACTTTTTCTAGTTTCTAAAGGGTGTCCACCTTCCTTGGCTTGTAGCCTAGCCCCATACCACCCCCACTTTCAGGTCACACCTTTTTCTAACCCTTTTTTCTCCTGGCTATAAGGATCCTTGTGATTATATTGACGCAGCCCAGATAAACTTAAAATATTCTCCCTACTCAAGATGCTTAATTTAATTACATTTGCAAAGTCCCTTTTACCTGGTAAGGGAAACGTCACATGTCTGGGGAGACATCTCTGGGGACCATTATTGTGTCTATGACAGTACATAGCAGATGGACAATATTTAACCACACAAATGCTGCCTCTTAAAAACCAGTCTTCTATAAATGGAAAGCAGACTATACTTTCTAGGTATTCCCTACGAGCTCTTGGGATTGAAGAATTTTCTTCAATAAGGCATATAAAATTTAACACCTAGGGTTACAGACTATAAGGCGACAAATCAAATTCTAGCTGGCATGACCTTCTTTTGGAGAATAAACTTAAATATATATATGGTGAACATCTAAAGAAAATGACTACTCCAATTTTTGGTTAAGTTTGCAAATTATAAAAAACATTATCAATAAAAACATGCTTGTGTATTCTGAAAAAAAGAGTTCAGTGAAATTCTGAGTAACCACATTCATACCTCCTTTTAATTACAAAGGAATTAAAATTTAACATTTTTGTAGAAGCATGTTTTTTTATATAAAGGATATTCCATTTTTTGTTATTAATACTGGTTAGGAATACACTAGTGAAAAATATAAATCCAGACAGAAAAGCACAGTACACATGTAACTTCTGTCTGCCCAAAGGCCTGTTACATCCTTCTGGCAAGTGCTCTGTCCCTTGTTTTGGGGACTTGCCCCTCCTTTTCCTATGATTATGTGATTCTGGATGCATTCCCAATCACAGAGCCCTACTCTACCCCTGTCAATCACCACACACCAGCCACAGAGCAGTAATTGATCCAGATAGTTTTTGACTCAAAAGTCCTTCCTTGAGACTTCTCACTCCACAACTGGGAAACAGCCCTCTTTTATATTAGAAAAATAGTAAGAGCTACAGGGTTGTAGCCCCAGAGCTGCCAATGGCCATGTTCCTCAACACACGAAGAGTATAAGAAACAAAAAACACACATACAGAAAAGCCAAAAGAGGGGCTGGAGTCACTGGGCACTGAGGGAGGGGACAAAATGAACAGAGAAGGGGGCAGGAGGGAGAGGGTACAGGAGCCAGAAGAAGGAGGCACAGTGTGGGGCAGAAAGGAGGTGGGTGGGTAGGAGAATCCCTCACAGTCAGATACATGATACAGCTAGAGACCCTGGATCGAGCAGAACCTGATATCAAATATATCTTTGCCTTCATGTGGTTGGTACTCTCAACCAACAAACTTTGTCAGTTAAATAACAGTAATTTGATTCATGAGTTCTCCAATGTGCTATGTTCTCTTCTCCTAACAGGAATTCCTCCCACTTCACTTTTTAATTATTATTATGATTATTTTTTTATTTTGCTATTATTGATATACAATTACATGAGCATCTTTATGGTTACTAGACTCCCCCTTTTATCAAGTCCCCACCACATACCCCATTGCAGTCCCTGTCTATCAGCATAGTAGGATGTTACAGAATCACTACTTGTCTTCTCTGTTATACTGTCTTCCCTGTATCCCCCCACCCCACCCCCACCCCTGCTACATTATGTGTGCTAATTGTAATAGCCCTTTTTCCCCCTTATCCCTCCCTTCCCACCCACCTTCCCCAGTCCCTTTTCCTTTGGTAACTATTAGTCCATTCTTGGGTTCTGTGAGTCTGTTGCAGTTTTGTTCTTTCACTTTTTTCTTTGTTCCGATACTCCACAGATGAGGGAAATCATTTGATACTTGTCATTCTCTGCCTGGATTATTTCACTGAGCATAATACCCTCTAGCTCCATCCATGTTGCTGCAAATGGTAGGATTTGTTTTCTTCTTATGGCTGAATAATATTCCATTGTGTATATATACCACATCTTCTTTATTCACTCATCTACTGATAGACACTTAGGTTGCTTCCATTTCTTGGCTATTGTAAATAGTGCTGCAATAAACATAGGGGTGCATATGTCTTTTTCAATCTGGGCTGCTGCATTCTTAGGGTAAATTCCTAGGAGTGGAATTCCTGGGTCGAATGGTATTTCTATTTTGAGTTTTTTGAGGAACCTCCATACTGCTTTCCACAGTTGTTGTACTAACTTACATTCCCACCAGCAGTGTAGGAGGTTTGCCCTTTCTCCACATCCTCACCAACATTTGTTGTGGTCTGTCTTTTGGATGGCGGCCATCCTAACTGGTGTGAGGTGATATCTTATTGTGGTTTTAATTTGCATTTCTCTGATGATTAGTGATGTGGAGTACCTTTTCATGTGCCTGTTGGCCATCTGAATTTCTTCTTTGGAGAAGTGTCTGTTCAGCTCCTCTGCCCATTTTTTAATTGGATTATTTGCTTTTTGTTTGTTGAAGTGCATGAGCTCTTTATATAATTTGGATGTCAACCCCTTATCAGATATGTCATTTATGAATATATTCTCCCATACTGTAGGACGTCTTTTTGTTCTACTGATGGTGTCCTTTGCTGTACAGAAGCTTTTCAGTTTGATATAGTCCCACTTGTTCATTTTTGCTTTTGTTTCCCTTGCCCGGGGAGATATGTTTATGAGGAAGTTGCTCATGTTTATGTCCAAGAGATTTTTGCCTATATTTTTTTCTAAGAGTTTTATGGTTTCATGACTTATATTCAGGTCTTAGATCCATTTTGAGTTTACTTTTGTGTATGTGGTTAGACAATAATCCAGTTTCATTCTCTTTCATGGAGATGTCCAGTTTTGCGAACACCAGCTGTTGAAGGGGCTGTCATTTCCCCATTGTATATCCATGGCTCCTTTATCGTATATTAATTGACCATATATGCTTGGGTTTACATCTGGGCTCTCTATTCTGTTCCACTGATCTATGGGTCTGTTCTTGTGCCAGTACCAAATTGTCTTGATTGCTGTAGCTTTGTAGTAAAGCTTGAAGTCAGGGAGTGTAATTCCCCCTGCTTTATTCTTTCTTCTCAGGATTGCTTTGGCTATTTGGGGTCTTTTGTGGTTCCATATGAATTTTAGAACTATTTGCTCTAGTTCATTGAATGCTGTAGGTATTTTGATAGGGATTGCATTGAATCTGTTGCTTTAGGCAGGATGGCCATTTTGACAATATTAATTCTTCCTAGCCAAGAACATGGGATGAATTTCCATTTATCAGTGTCCTCTTTAATTTCTCTTAAGAGTGTCTTGTAGTTCTCAGGGTATAGGTCTTTCACTTCCTTGGTTAGGTATATTCTTAGGTATTTTATTAGTTTGGATGCGATTGTGAATGGAATTGTTTTCCTGATTTCTCTTTCTGCTAGTTCATCATTAGTGTATGGGAATGCAACAGATTTCTGTGTGTTAACTTTGCATCCTGCAACTTTGCTGAATTCAGATATTAGATCTAATAGTTTTGGAGTGGATTCTTTAGGGTTTTTTATGTACAATATCATTTCATCTGCAAACAGGGACAGGTTGACTTCTTCCTTGCCAATCTGGATGCCTTTTATTTCTTCGTGTTGTCTGACTGCCATGGCTAGGACCTCTAGAACTATGTTGAATAAAAGTGGGGAGAGTGGGCATCCTTGTCTTGTTCCCGATCTTAGAGGAAAAGCTCTCAGCTTCTCACTGTTAAGTATAATGTTGGCTGTGGGTTTGTCATATATCGCCTTTATTATGTATGTTGAGGTACTTGCCTGCTATACCTCATGTTTTTATCATGAACGGATGTTGAATTTTGTCAAATGCTTTTTCAGCATCTGTGGAGATGATCATGTGGTTTTTGTCCTTCTTTTTGTTGATGTAGTGGATGATGCTGATGGATTTTCGAATGTTGAACCATCTTTGCATCTCTAGGATGTAACCCACTTGTTTGATGTATTCGTGAATTCGGTTTGCTAATATTTTGTTGAGTATTTTTGCATCTGTGTTCATCAGGGATATTGGTCTGTAATTTTCTTTTTTTGTGGTGTCTTTGCCTGGTTTTGGTATTAGAGTGATGTTGGCCTCGTAGAATGAGTTTGGGAGTATTCTCTCCTCTTCTACTTTTTGGAAAACTTTAATGAGGATGGGTATTAGGTCTTCACTAAATGTTTGATAAAATTCAGCAGTGAAACCATCTGGTCCAGGAGTTTTGTTCTTAGGTAGGTTTTTGATTACCAATTCAATTTGCTTGCTGGTAATTGGTCTATTCAGGTTTTCTGTTTCTTCCTGGGTCAGCCTTGGAAGGTTGTATTTTTCTAGAAAGTTGTCTATTTCTTCTAGGTTATCCAGTTTGTTACCATAAAATTTTTCACAGTATTCTCTCATAATTCTTTGTATTTCTGTGGTGTCCGTAGTGATTTTTCCTTTCTCACTTCTGATTCTGTTTATGTGTGTAGACTCTCTTTTTCCTCTTGATAAGTCTGGCAGGGGCTCCCACTTCACTTAAAAAAAAACCTGTCAAATTCAATCTTCTACAGTTGGCGTCTCCACCTACTTTTTAAAAAACATAGTCTTAGGAAGATTCTGAATAATTTAGCACTGGTATGATTTAATCCAAGTTTATTTGCTTCCTATCATTTTTTAAAATGAAGTTCATATTTAGTTTATGTAATTCACAAGGTCCTTTAAGTACCTCAGAAATAATTTTCTAGAAAGGGAGTGTGTGTGTGTGTGTGTGTGTGTGTGTGTGTGTGTGTGTGTGTATTTATTCTCTGACCCAAGAACAAAGTCTTTCTGGCAAAACATTTGTGTCTGTGATTTATACAGTAATATCTGATATTAGATGAGGGGTTAAAAGTGATTCTGCTATTGATTATAGTAATGTTAATAAACAGACTTAACAGCAGAAGCTAAAAAGCTCTAATTGGAATCAGGGTGCCATATTACTGCTGTCTTTAATCTTTCTTCCTCCTCTAACTTCATGACTTCCTTCTTAAAGATGGGTATGGGATGTACCCCTGTCAATCTGGATGACAGCCTGGGTCAGGCTTGGGAATCTAGTAAGTCATAACAAGGTGCAACACCTTTCATGTCAGACATTTTCAGTGAATCCTGGGTCTACTACTATTCAGCCACGTGAGTATGACCAAATCATTTACCCTTCCTCTGAGCCTCATGCTTCTCACTGTAAAACGGGAAAGATAACGCTCACCTTATGGGTTGCTCTGAGGGCCAGGGATAATATAAATAAACACCCAGAAATGCTTGATTCATAATAAACTTCCAACAAAAGATGATGATGGTGCTTTTCAAATTTTAAAGCATTTGATTTAGTAACAACTGTTTACTATTTCTCCCTGTACATCACCAGTGAGATAGGACCTCTTTTTCATTAACATCAGTGAAAGAATTTTGATTAAAAAGAGTAACATTTAAGGAATCTGAAAAAACAGCTTTCTCCATACCCCACTACCTTCCTCTATAAAAATGGCTTTTATATAATGAAAAACATTTTACCTTACTGTCCAGTAATTCTGCTGGGTCCCTAGAAAGCTGTAACTACAATATGAGAAGAAAGCTATAGAAACTGATATACCACATTAATAAAATAGTAGACAAATACAGGGTTTTAAATAATTTCCAAGAAAAAGTGAAAGGTATTCAAAGGAAAATAAGTAGAAAAACCATGCAGATGAACCTTCCCTTCTCCTTCATAACAGAAAATATAGACCCTTATTGAGAGAGATTAATGAACCTTACAAGGAGTAAATCCATTTTCTCATTAGAGAGAAAAACTCATTCCAAAAGAAAAATGTATGTATTGATTATTAAGTTCCTATCATACAGATATTTGACATTTCTTAGTATCTTAGTTGGTGACCTACTGAATTCAAGCAGCCTTAAGTATATCCATGTGTAGATCATAAGACATAATGAAAAATATGCATTTGTTACTATATTTCAACATGTTTTATTTTTTGTTAACTCTGAACTTTACATTTCCTTTAAACTACACATAATCGTTTCATGAAATGAATGCTGATTGTGGCATATTTTTACCCATCTACCAAAGAAATATACCAACCCCACAATGCAGTAATCCTTATGAAACTTGACTAAAGGTGAATATGCACAGAAATAGTATTTTAAAGCATGAAGTTTGAGATAAATTAAAAATAAAATTAATCTAGGATTAGTACTATACTAAATATTGAGGCAGTACAAGTTGGCCCTTCTGATAATGACAGCTTCCAAAAGGACATGGACAAGGCCACATAAAACAATGTTGCTCTACAAGGCCAAACCTACCACCCTTTATTCCAAGTTACTGTTGCTTCCTAATAAACATCACTAGTCAGGCTGCAGGATAGGTTCCGCTAGTCCCTGATAACCCATGCCTCTGTGTGGGACATGTGGATGTGCAGGTGTACGTGCCTCTAGTCTACCAGCCAGAGGAAACACTAAAGAAAGCACAGAAATCTATGATGTGCAGATTGGAGATACCTAGTTCCTCTTCTTTTCTTAGCAAGGTGTTAATTAATATCTTAGGAAAATTAAATAACAGGCACCTTCAGAGCTCAAGTTAAGTAGTTACTACCTACACCATCTTCAGAAAAATATTCCAAAATTATCCAAGCTTTAACTTTGGAAACAACCAGCATTATAAGATAAGTAAGTCATAGGGATGAAAAGTACGGCATAGAGAACATGGTCAATAACTGTAATAATTCTGTGTGACGACAGGTGGGAAATGAGCTTACCACGATGAGCATTTTGTAATATACATTTTGTAATGTATATAACTGTCAAATCGTTATGCTATGCTTCTGAAACCAATATAATACTATATGTCAACTCTACTTCTATTAAAAAAAAAAAAGCAAACCAGTACCCTCAGAGACAAATACACTTTTACCCCTATTCTAAACAGTAATTTCCTAGTTCATTACATAATGACTGATTTTATTTGATGCCTCCTGACAGATAAAGAAGAAAGTGCTATCTGTTTGGTAGAATGATACTGCTGTTGCTGAGAACCAGCTGGAAAAGAATTGTATTGCTTTTCCTTTTGCCTAGTTTGTTACAGCATTTATTTTGTGCCAAGCTTTTAGATGACCCAGAAGTAACTGGAGAGTGAAACTGAATAAGACCATTTGTTTAGTCTAGACCATATTACTTTGACACTGCTGAGAAAAAGTATGGAAAAACAAAATATTCTAAATGGAAAAATACACAAAAATGTTCGACAGAAAATTTTAAGCCTCAAAGTGGATAGAAAGCCCAGGATTGTGCAGTAAATGCTGAGTTATTGTCTTTAATAATTTCTGTAGAGCACCAACTGCTCCTTTCTCTGTGCTTCGTAACACTCTATACTATAAAATCATTATTCATACTATAAAATGAAAAATCATTTGTGGGTCATTCTTCCTTGCTTAACTTGAGCTCCTTGAAGTCAGGGACCATAGTCTATATTCATTCTTATATCTTCAGAAATGCTCAATGCTTTTACTAAAAAGAAGAGAAATACCTTTTTCCATCCCTGGAGTTGCCTATGTTTCTTTTTAAGTGTCTTATCTACAGGAAGCTCCACTGACACAAAAGAGGAATCTACTGTATCTAGACTTAGAATTAAGAATCCAAGTATCACAAGGTTGCACAGGGAACTCCTGAAAAAACTAACAGGATAAACTTAGGATTCAGATTTAGAATACTGCATTATAAATAAATGGGGATAAACACAAAATCTGATGTGGTAATTTGAAATTGCTGATTAAGTTATGCTTTTAATTCAGTAAAAAAAAGTGTGACTATATATATCTATAAATGTACTTTCCAGTTTGGATTGCTGTAACTTGTTGGCTTTTTAGAACACATCTCTGACTCCTGATACAAGGTAAATAGTTTTGAGGAGAGAACTGTTTGAATTACTGTGGGAGGAAAAAAAGTTTAATAGCAATCAATGAACTATCATACATATAGCCATTTATGTTATGCAAAGTAGTTGTTATTTTCCTCTTTCTCCAGAAGAATACTGGGCTAATTATAAGTGGTGCATCTTTATAATGCTTAATGAAATTCCATTTTATGTATATACCACATTTTGCTTATCCAGTCACCTCTCAATGGACACTGAGCTGCTTCCATCTTTTGGCTCTTGTGAGTGATGATTCAATGAACACGAGCATACAAGTATCTCTTTAAGTCTCTGCTTTCAATTTGTTTGAATATATACCCATTCAGCAATTAATTTTTATTTGAGGACCCTCCACACTTTTCCATAGCGGCTGTATCATTGTACATCGACCCTAGTACACAAGCATTCCAATTTTTCTTCATCCTCACTGATATTTGTTGTTATTTTCTTTTTTAAATAGTGGCCATCCTAGTTGGTGTTAAGTGTTATCACCTCTAATTTCTTTTATGTTTCTTGTCAAGACTATGTTTAATGAATAAATTTTTAATGAAGATGGATTTTCCAAGATTTTATAAATGACTTCAAAATATGGTAAAAAGCAAGCCTATCTGAATAATTTCAGATATTTTAATTTATATTTTTATAATTCAAGATTATATATGTTTAATGAAGCATATTTTGGTTATTACTTGATCTGTTTTTCTTTCACTGACTTAAAATTTATATAAAAATAAATTAAGAAATATTCGTCTTATAATTATGAGACTATAGTATAATCAGCTACTATATGGCAACAGGCTATAAGAAGCATAGTACTTATATATTTTGAGTCGGGCTGTTATTATGATAGTAGTCCTCCAAGAGAGGTAAAATAATGAATTTTGTTTCAATTTGAATTTACATGAATTTTTATGATACTAAAGTATGTATATTTATTAAGTAATATTTTCTTTGTAGGTATAACTCAAGGTTTATAATGCTAAGAAAGAGTTAACACATTTTTACTAAAGCTACTATTATTCATTTTAGAGAATTAACATCTCTAAAAAAGACTTGTGAAATTAGAGCTTAAAAAAAAGAACAGTGTTTAATGTTCTAAAGTAAACTAAGTACTATTTCAAGATAATACTAAAAGATTGATTTCACACATAAAAAGAACAGTCTGACAAATAACATCTAGAAAGTTCACGGCTAGTCATGTTTATGAAGGATGATATTATTCTGGTCCATCTGCTACCATCTCAAATTATTTATCCCCAGCCCAAATAGTATATAGACACAAACGAAATTTAAATTATGTTTGCGAAAATCTTTGTCTGACAAAAGTAGGTAACTGTTTCAAATATACTCACATTTCTAATTTGTGATTATGTAATAATAGTAATACATTTCAGAGAAAGCTACAGTTAAGAACAACTAGCACTATTCAAACACTGAAAATGATTCTTTATACATAATTTCTCATTCTGTGCTAACAAAAAATACTATACATTCATTTTGAGAACATGTGGCTTAACTGTTAGAACCAGCAATTTGTGCAATGGCTTCTGCAAATAATTACCTAGTACTGGTGACAAAGACTACCTAAGAGTGAATAACTACAAAATTTCAGCAAGCTATCTTCAGATTCTTGACAGCCTAAGGCTTTCTCATCTTGATACCCTTGAACAATGTAAGGCAGACACTTCTGCATCAAGCTTGTAAAGCATTACCTACAGCTATTTGGAAGTGTAAAAATTTTAAGTCCTAAGGGTCCACTGATTTGTCTTGGAATAAAAGATTTGCTGAGGTTATGAAAGAACAGCAAAAGGAAGACTTTTTTTTAAAGATTCATTCTCTGCTTTGTGTGAAATGAAGACCTGTAGTTTTCATGACACAGACTGAATTGAGTAACTTTCACATATTACAGAAAATGACTTGTGGAAATAGATATATCCTGGGGCACATGTTAGAACTAACAGTAATTCCAGAAGTTCTTTTAGGAAAGGCGCATAATATATCATCATAACTGGCCATCAGGTGATTCTGTGTATATCACTACAACTGAGCTACAAAGTAAATGTCTCAGTTTCTTCCCATCCCTTTCTCATGTAATCTTTGAGTTTTTGTGAATAAATTCCAAAAATTTAGCCAAAATTATTCCTAATACCTTACCAAGGTATTAGGCAAAGGTAACCAGAATTCCATATCCTACACAAAATTAATGAACTTTCAAGCACGTTTTTTTTTTTTGCTGTCAGTTGAAATATGGCAAAAATGAGTACAAATTATAAAGGGAAGAGATTTATAAAGAAATCAGACTCAGTTATTACATGAAAATAAATCAACTGATCAGTCTGAAATTTCCCAGATGGCAAAAACAGTGCCTTATTTATCATTAATACAATAATAATAATAATAATAATAGTATATTTTATTAACTAGCAAAATGTCTGATACGTGTTAATAAACATGATGAAATTAAAATATATATACAAAAAATTAACAAAGTAGTCAACTCCTAGATGTTGGGGAAATAATCTGTATTATTAGAAGTACCTTCAAGGAAAGAGTAAATATCCTCCAGCCAAAGACCAGTAGGCGGACAGCTATACTTGAACAACCTGGGTTTATTACCTGATCTCATGAATACACACCATGGGAACAGTGGCATCTCAGTAAGAGGGTGCCAGAAACAATCTATTACACCATTTGAGCTTTGCTGGGAGATTTGTGGAGAGGATCTGAGGAAGCCAAGGTCTGTTCTAGATTAATTAGAAAATGTGAGCAATTCTATGGCTGGGAAAAGCAGCTGTCACTCTATTGTTCAGGTGAGGAGGATGTTTGGTATGTTGTGTGTTCACAATAACCTTTTTTGTGTCTGTGGCCTAGATGTGTCTTGTGTACAACAGTTCCCATATAAGGTGCTATTTTCTGTCTCAAAAGAACACTTTAACTGTATTCAGCTGTGAACAGATTTACAAATTAAAAATGAACCCATCTTTGCAGCACTTCTATTATGCCAAATTTAATTTTCAAGCATTGCCATCCATATAACCAAACACAGATTCTTGAATAAAATGATTTATTTTCCAATATTATAGTCTAACTAAAAATGTTTAGGGGTGAACAATTCTCCAATAAATAACTCAAATAGTATAGCCTGGTATGTATGTATGTGTGTGTATATATGTGTGTGTGTGTATTTTATTTCTTTTATTGAAGTATCATTGATATACAATCTTATATTGGTTTCACATGTACAACACAATGGTTCAACAGTTACCCATATTATTAAATCCTCATCCCCTCTAGTGTGGTTACTATCTGTCAATGTAGAAAGATGTTACAGACTCATTGACTATATTCTCCATACTGTACTCCTGTCCCCGTGACTTGTATTGTGATTGCAAATTACTGTGCCCCTCTATCCCCCTCACCCTCACCCCTCAACCGCCCCAACCACACCCCTTGGTAACCACTAGTCACTTCGCAGTGTCAATGAGTCTACTGCATATAACTTTTCAGATCAGCATCTATTAAGATGATCATGTGTTTTTTATCCTTCTTTTTGTTAATGTGGTATATGATACTGATTGATTTATGAATATTATACCATCATCACATCCCTGGAATAAATCCCACTTGGTCCTGATGGATGATCCTTTTGATGTATTTTTTAATTCAGTCTGCTAGTATTTTGTTGAGGATTTTTGCATTTATGTTCATCAGGGACAGTGGTCTGTAATTTTTTTGGGTGTGTCTTTGCCTGGTTTTGGTATTAGAGTGATGATGGCCTCATAGAATGAGTTTGGAAGTATTCCCTCTTCTTCCACTTTCTGGAATACCTTAAGAAGGATGGGTTACTGGCTCTGGTTTAAATGTTTGGTAGAATTCACTGTGAAGCCATCTGGAACCTGACCTTTTGTTTTTACGTATTTTTTTGATGACCAATTTGATTTCATTGCTGGTAACTGGTCAGTTCATATTTTCTGTTTCTTCCTGGGTCAGTCTTGGAAGGCTGTACTTTTCTAGAGGTTGTCCATTTCTTCTAGGTTGTCCAATTTATCGGCATATAATTTTTCATAGTATTCTCTAATAATTCTTTGTATTACTGTGGTATCCATTGTGCCTACTCTTTCATTTCTGATTTTATTTGTGTACTCTCTTTTTCTTGTTAAGTCTGGTTAGGGTTTATCTATTTTATTTATTTTCTCAAAGAACCAGCTCTTAGTTTCACTGATTTTTCCTACTATTTTATTCTTCTCTACATTATTTATTTCTGCTCTGATCTTTATTACGTCCCTCTTTCTACTAACTTTTGGTTTCATTGTTTTTCTTTTTCTAGTTTCTTTAATTCTGAGTTTAGACTATTTATGATTGTTCTTGTTTTGTTCTTGTATTGCTATGTACTTCCCTCTTAGAATGGCCTTTGCAGCATCTCATAAATACTGGACTGATGTATTTTTGTTTTCATTTGTCTCCATGTATTGCTTGCTTTCTGTTTTAATTTGTTCATTGATCCATTGATTACTTAGAAGCATGTTGTTTAACCTCCACATGTTTGTAGGCTTTTTTGTTTTGTGTAATTTATTTCTAGTTTCATACCACTGTGATCTGAGAAGCTGCTGGATACGATTTCAATCTTTTAGAACTTACTGAGGTTTTTTTTGTGGCCTAGTATGTGATCTACTCTGGAAAATGTTCCATGCACATTTGAGGAAAATGTGTATCCTGCTGCTTTTGTGGAATGCTCTGTAGATGTCTCTTAAGTCCATCTGATCTAATGTATTGTTCTGTGCCTCTCTTTATTTCTGTCTGGTTGATATGGCTATTGATGTGAGTGGTGTGTTTTGTTAAAAATCTCCTAAAATGATGTGTTGTTAATCTACTTCCCCCTTTAATTCTATTAGTATTTGTTTTACATATTTAGGTGCTCCTATGCTGGGTTGCTGATATTTATAATGGTTATATCCTCTTGTTGAACTGATCCCTCCTTTATTATTATGTAATGTCCTTTCTTATCTCGCTACTTTGTTTTGAAATCTATTTTGTCTGATATAAGTACTGCCACTCCTGCTTCTTTCTCCCTATTGAGTGCATGAAATATCTTCTTCCATCCTTTCACTTTTAGCCTGTATATGTCTTTGGGTCTGAAATGAGTCTCCTGTAGGCAGCGTATAGATGGGTCTTGTTTCTTTATCCATTCTGCCACTCCATGTCTTTTGAATGGTGCATTCAGGACATTTACATTTAAGGTAATAATTGATAAGTATTTATGTATTGCCATTTTATTGTTTTCTGTTTGTTTTTATAGCTCCTTTCTATTCTTTTCTTCCTGTCTTATACTCCTCTTGTTATTTGATGGTTTTCCTTAACATTGTAGTTGGATTTTTCTGTTTTGCTTTTTTGTGTATCTACTATAGACCTTAGGTTTGCAGTTACCAAAGGTTCAAGGATAGCTTCCTGACTATTTAACAGTCTATATTACATTGCTGAATGCTTTATTTCAAACACAATATTAAGTTCTTTTTTTCTTCTTCTTCTTCCTCCTTCACAGTTTATGTATTAGATGTCATACTTAAAACTATTTAGCCTTAGGAACATTTCCATCTACAACATCCCTTTAATGCTGGTTTTGTTGTTATAAATTCTTTGAGCCTTCTGGAAATTGTTTACTCCCTGCCTCAAATTTAAATGATAATCTTGCTGGGTAGAGGATTCTCGGTTGAAGATCATTCTGTTTCATGACATTAAATATTCCATGCCACCACCTTCTGGCCTTTAAAATTTCTGCTGAGAAGTCTGCTGATAGCCTGAAGGGTTTTCCCCTATAAGTAATCTTTGTTCTCTCCTGGCTGCTTTCAATACTCTCTCTTTATCTTTAATCTCTGCCATTTTAATTATTATATGTCTTGGTGTTGTCTTCCTGGGCTTCCTTTTGTTAGAAGTTCTCTGCACTTCCATAATTTCTGTGTATATTTCCTTCCCCAGAATGGGGAAGTTTTCAACGATTATTTCCTCAAAGAGACTTTCTTTCCCTTTTTCTCTCTCTTCTTCTTCTGGTACCCCTATTACGTAAATACTGTTTTGTTTGGATTGGTTGCACAGTTCTCTTATCATTCTTTCATTCCTAGAGATCCTTTTTTCTCTTTGCTCCTCAGCTTCACTGTGTTTCTGTTCTCTAATTTCTATCTCATTTACTATCTCCTCTACTAGTCGCAATCTATTATTCATTCTCTCCATTTTTTGTTTCATTTTCAGTTACTGTATTCTTCAACTCTTGTATCTTTCTCCCTGAGATCTCTAATACATCTCTGCAGATCAGTGAGCATTATTTATGACTTTTACTTTGAAATCTTTATCAATAAGATTGGTGATCTACATTTCATTTAGTCCTCTTCCTGGTATCTTACCCTGTAGTTTTGTTTGTAACATTTCCTCTGCCTCCTCATTTTGCCAGGGTGTCTGTTTCTTCCTTTGTATTAGGTGGATCTGCTATGCTTCCTGATCTAGAGAGTAATGGCTTTATGAAGAAGGTGTCCTACAGGTGCCCAGAAACTCAGGACTCTTTCCTCTCCAGTGCCTGCTTCTCCTTTGCTGTGGAGCCCCAGCTGCTGTTGGTGGGCAATGTGCAGGGTCGCCCTTCTGTCTTTCTGCTGGCAGCGGTTTATCTGTCTGCTAAGGCTGGTGGTTTGCCTCAGCCAGGCCTTTATGATCAGAGAAGTGGTTTCTGCTGAGATTGTGGACAGGCTGCCCTCTGCCTGCACTGCAGTGATGGTGGGGCTGATGGGTTAACAGTGGGTGGGGAGGTTGCAGGATTGAGTTGCACAATGGCAGGAAACATGGGCTTGAGGTGGTGGCAAGTCACCCAGTTGCAGAGCCCTTGGGTGCTTGGTAGTGGTAGTGAGCTGCATGGTGGGAGGGCGTGTGGGCATGCAGCAGTGATAGCAAATCATATGCTGGGAGGGCACAGGCACAGTTAGGCAGTGAGAAGCGTGGTGGAAGGGTCTGCAGGTTCCCAGTGGCATGCAGGTGTCTCCCCAGCTGGGCTGAAACATGGCCATGAAAGCTGGGAGGGTCTCCCTGTGCCTGCCAGGCAGCAAAGTCAACCACTGCTGAGCTGATGGGCTGGCGCACTGGTAGCACACAGGGAGGCACCTCAGGGCTGAGCCACCAGCGAGGGGGATGGAGTGTCTGGGGCTCTTTAGAGTACTCGACCTGCTGGGCAGAGGGAAGGCTGGGGAAGTATCGTCCACCTGCCCTCTCTCTTGCAGAGAGCCCTGTTCAACCCTCACCCCTCTGGCTCCTCTATCACTGCTGGCAAGTCTTTCAAACTGCTGCCTGTGTGTTGAAACCAGTTGGAACAGTTGGGACTCAGTAGGACCAGCAGAGTGTGCCTGTCCTCCACAGGAGGCTGGTGTACCAGCTTTTCAGAGTATTCCAACTGTCCCTGGTGTCCAGTCCCACTAATCATCAGGACCCAATGCAATGTGGACTCATGTTCCCGGTGAAGATCTCCAGGGCCATGTGTGAAGAGTTCCTGGGTACCTATAGTCCCTCCCCGCTCCTTTCCTCATCTTCCCACCTGTGGGCTGGAATGGGATAAGGGCTGGGGTCCCACTTGGTCGTGGCTCTGCCACTTCACCCTTCTCTGTGTGGTTTTCTCTTCTTCCCCAGGTGTCTGTTCTGCAGCCTTCAGTTCATTTTCAGGGTTAGTTGTATTTGCTGTAGTTGTTTCCTTTGTGTCTGTATGTGAGGAGGTTTCTGCCTTGCCTTCCTACTCCGCCATCTTGAGGCTCCCCCCAGCCCCAATCTGGTATTTATAAACCTAACCTTGGCATCATCAAGATATAAGAATATCAAAATTACCTGAGTCCTTTTGATATAGTCCCTGTATAAGTACTTTTCAGCTAAAGAGTTCAGATATAGTGAGATTTACAGAAGTCTATGACGCTTTTCTGCAATTATCTTTTATTGAGGAAATAAAAGCATATCTCTCCCATTGCTCTTGAACTTTCCTAAGTAGTGTTGGGACATCAAGCTATATACAATTACTGGACGACACATGTATAAATGAGTGTCTTAAGGGAAAAGGAAAGATTCTAAATACAAAGACTGCAAGTGCTCAAAGAAGTCCTTTTGATCCTGCACACTCTTCAATTCACCTCCTCATGGCAATACCCACAACACAAACCAAAACCCCCTAACTGTAACACTGAGAACTTAACACAATTTCTGAGGAACAGCTTCAATAGTTGATTAAACCAATTTAATGAAATCAGAAATAAACACAGAAGTTACTGAACTGCATTACACAACATAAAACACAGTAAATACACGTTATATTATTCTACATGATGAAAAGGTCTTTCATTGAAAAATACTTAAGAAAATCCAAATAGTCAAAGAAATAAGGATTAATTAGATGAACACTACAGAGTAGAAAGAAAAAAATCAACTATGTAATATATTGTAACATGATTATATACTTCTATCACTTCAAATTAAAAATAAATTTCACTTGTTTCAGTCCACAGAAAAATGACTGGTCAAAATCCAAAGAAAGCTGCTCTCATGGCCTACCAATAAAAACTTTTCATAAGCTGTTCTCCTCCTGTTTAAACAACTTATAGTTCGTAAATGTGCGTTACTTGAAAGCTTGATTGGCTTTCTGATCAATTAAAGATAGGTCTATTTAAAAAAATTAATTAGTGTTCCTTAATTTTAACCTTAAAAAAATCTATTTGCTTTAGAAAGATTTGTTTTAAACAACACTGAGAACACTCACCCTTGATCATATCACACTACTGGACAATGGCAGACCTCCTGGCAAAGGGTGATGGTATAAGTCTAACGATACCTTCCAAGTCAGGTTCGTAGGAAGAAAGTTAATTTAATAATAGGAGTAAGACAACCATTTGTTTTGAGGGAAAACCCTGTTGGAAGGCAGCTATTTTGTACATAGTCTTTTTGCAATCAAACGTAGCTTCCTAAGGACTTCACTTACTTTGTTACCTATTGGATAAAATTTTCAGGATATTCCCACCATATTCCATATCATTAAGTTTATAGAAAGTTTTGCAGTCATCTGTTCCTTTAAGTGCTCTTCAGCTGTGATCTGGGTAAAAATTGTACAATGTATGTACATTCATTTCTCTGGTAGGGCTTGTACATTATCATCTTACTTTCTTCTATTCCAAAAAATATGCCATTCACCTTTCTGCTCTTACAGCTTTTAACACATTTAAAAATTTTTTCGACTTCACTTTATCAAACACTTCTTTGGGCGACTATCTTTACCTTCATTCTGTGGTCATTCATGTTTAAAAATATCACCGTAACTCTGGTCTAACCATTTTTCTCTACAAAGTTTCACGTAAGAATCTAAAGTGAAAAATATTTGGAGTAATCATTTCCATTCTCTTTTCCTTCAGAAACAAAATATATAAACTATCATCCAATAACATTATCTCCTTTGTTCTGAAAAAAGAAATCACGTAAAATGCGTGTGTGTGTGTACACACAAATGTGGCTATATGATTGTACCTACATTCTTCTCCAGATTAGAAGATCTTTAAGTTTAAAACCTGCTATGATTCAAAGAATCACCCATAACAGTTAAGTATGACATCTGGCCCAAAGTATAGTTTAAATTACAGACAGTAAGTAACACTGACGCAAGAGCCATGATTAAGGTAAATACAAGGAAAGTTAAAAGGATCCAAGGACCTTCTATGAAGCCCCAGTCCTTTCAACTGTCAAATGTTTCCTGTAAGAATTAAAATATCGAGAAGGGTATGTATAAAAATGTATCCTTAAAGAAATGAGTGAAATCTCAAATTTTTGGTATGATGAGTAAGGATAAAGCACTTAAATACTGCTCCATTCTCAACTGAGTTTCTTTCCCTTCTGTATTCTTGGCTAGTCTTCTCTATAAAGCATCATTAATATTTCTATTTGGCATGTTTTTGTTTTTATTTTACAAAGAGTATAAGCAAGGAGTTATTTTCCCTTACTAGATTTTAAAAATGAAAGAAGACTTATTTTGCAAGCAAGTTCACAAAATTTGTTCTTCTGGAAAAAAGGTTACTTTCCCATGGTCTTGTCTGTTATTGCCACTGGCATTCTAATAACTTCTTAAAAACAAGTCATTTTTATGTCCTGTCATAAGCAATATATCATTGACTTTCAGTGCAATGGAGGGTAATAGAATAATAGAAAAACAACATATGGAAAGATAAGAACATCAATAGAGAAAAAATATTCTTTTTTACTCTCCTGGGCCTATTTTCAAACACTGAAGCCAAATACATATAACTAGAATTATAAGAGCAATGAATTTTTCTCCACAAAGAAAAAACTGGAGGTAAAGGACATAAATAACTGATACACAGAATATTACTACTCCTCAGAAAGAAAAGAAATACAATACAAACTGGAGATGACAAAGTTCTGATGATCCACAAATCAACGGACAGCCTATTTGTAAAGCATTCCTGATCTAGGACTGATTTCCTGTCTAATATCCTAAAACCTACTTCTTTTAAAAGAAATTCCAATATATAAAACAATACTCAGTCATTTCAGATATGTACACATTTTCCACTTTCATTCAAAAAGACTTGAGCATATGACACACTGTATTCTTCTTCATGCCCAGTCCGGCTGTCAATTCAGATGACTTTCAATGTCCACATCAAAAAAAGCCTAGCATTTCTAAGACAGTCAGAGGCTGACGATCAAATATACAATTTTAAGATACTCTGAATGACTGACACTCTAAGTCAGCCTGATCCTTTCCCTGAGAAGAGAAAATACTGCTGACCTACCCATCAGTCAGATGTGCAAAGCTAAGAAGGCTTATTTGGTTAAAAAAGTGCCCCAGTAACTAGTTAGTACCCACCTAGCTAGTGCCCTCTAAGGTAATACATCTTCAAGAACTGAATATATTCTCACCCAAATAGGAACACTAAGTTTGTTGTGTTCTCGAGGAAGATAAAAAGGTACAGATATTATTTGTTTCAAAAGAATCTCAATAAATTTAATGCCCAAGAGTTATCTTCATGAAGAGCAAGATAGAAAACAAAGAAAGTTTACAATTATAACAATGCCCATAAGATGGTGCTCTGATCTGAAACAAAGCAAGAGAACGTGGACCTTTAGTCATAAAAAAGAAGCAAGTATTTAATTTTGAGGCAATAATAAATAGAAAAGAACACCAATACAGTTAGAAAAAGTAAAGAAAAAGAAAAAAACTGAGTTTTTCCTAAACACCAATAATTTTAAAAAAATGACCATCTGAGGGTGAAAAGTAGAAAACGAAGAGTGACAATGTCATTTATTGACCAAACTCTGACACTGATTTTTTTTACTGCATGATAACTTTTAACATCTATTCATTTGAAATAATTTCACAAATAAAGAAAAACTACAAAATTAGTACAGAGGACTCCTATATATATCCTTTGCCTAGACCAATTTCTAATATTTTGCCCATGTGCTTTATATCCTCATTCCCCTATCTCTATGTATGTATGTATAAGTAATAAATTACCTTTCTGAACCATATCAGAAAGATGAAATACATCATGTCTCTGCCTTTTATTACTTCAGTGTCTGTTTCCTAAAACAAGGATATTTTCTTATGTAAGCACTCAGTTGTAATTAAATTCAGGAAATTTAACATTGGTACAATATTTTAATCTAATAAAGAACAAATACTCCAATTTTGTTATTGTTACAATAATATCCTTTATAGAATTTTCCCCCTCCAGCCCAGTATCAAGTATTTTGTATCCAGTTATCATGTCTAATTTCTCTTAATTTGGAGTAATTCCTCAACTTTTGTCTTTCAAAACATTAACATTTAAAAAAATTACAGGCCAATAATTTTATAAAATGTGCCTCAGTTTGTATTTGTCTATAATGTCTCCCCATGAGATTTAGTTATGCACCTCTGGCTAGAATATAACATAAGAGATGTTGTGTCACTTCCAGGTATTCACTCTGCAAGCCCACAAGGTTTACCGACTCTCACCAACATTAGAGGGACTGTCAGATTTCTCCTTTGTACAGTTACTGTTTTTGCCAAATAATAATCAATCTATATGGACAGACAGGCTGGAACCACACAAATACACTGCTCCTCATTAAGTCTACTAATTTAGCACATACCAATTTCAGAATCCACTCAATGAGTCTTGTCCTAACCAGTCTTTACTGGATGGTCACAAATGGCGATTTTCAAACACCAACAGTCCCTCCACATTTATGAATGGGCATTCTAATAGTAAGGAAGAACTTCTTCCCATTCATTCATTCACTCACTTATTAACACTTTATGAACATATCTATTCCTATGTTATTTAACTGGTTATAATCCATCACTATCAACACTTATTTCGATGGTCAAATTGTCCCAGATTTGGTTATTGGAAGTCCCTTCAAAATAGGTCTTGTGTCCTTTTGAAATGCCCCATAATTTTTTTGAGTACTACCTTATTTTCTAGCACCATAAGATATTCCAGACTCATCTTATACCTTCCCAGTCCTAATTCTGAACATGTCTTTTTCTCCAAAGAGCTTTTTAAATAGCATGTAGGGAATGGCACACAGAAACCAAGATATGGTAAGTAGGTGTGCTCCATTGCCACTGGTGGTGACAGACTGCTTCTAGTTCTTTTCTGCAGCAACTAGGAGATTCCCTCCCCTCCGTGATATTCTGATAACTACAACTTCAATGCAACTCTACAAGGTTCTCCTTAGTCTTCCTCCATTCCACATTTATATATTTCTCATTCCATAGTAAGAGGCTTGGCTTCCAACATATTTACTCAATCTAACAATATACATTAAATCGTTTCAGAATTACCACACCATATCATTGCACATAATCTACTCTCTGTTTTTAGGAGGTTTCCAAGGAATCTTGGGATGCAACCTATTATAAGGGTACAATATCTCAGTTCCCTCCAGACCCCCTGCTCTTCAGCTGAATCTGCTTCAGAACAGCATGAAAGGAACTCACCAAGATACTCTAAATACATAAAAGAATCTCAGATCAGTTTATTTTCCAATTATGTAAACAAAAATGTAGATTTGCCAGAAATAGAGTACTACAGTAAGTCATGTTTTATGCCATTGTGATTGATGGGTCATCATATAACTTACAACATCAGAAGTCAAAGAATTTAAAGCTAAGAGATCACCACTTCCATTCTCACTTTATAGAAAAAGAAATAGAGGCAAAATGACTTACTAAAGGCCACAAAACTAGTAAGGGGCAAACAAAATTGCAACTCTTGCCAAATGTAAAGCTCTTTTTAAACATACCATTTTGGCTCACAAATATCTGAATAACAAGCTAGTGCATTAATTCCTAAATAAAGTTAAGAGTTAAATAAATACACATGTATTGTTGCTGTGTTAAATCAGTGATTTTCCTGTGTTTTGGATTCATCCCTTCCTTGTCATTCTGCACTCTAATTACTCAGGCCCATACCCTTATCACCTCAAGCCAGAATTACAATTTTCTCCAAAGCAGTTTCCTTACTTCCCATCTTTCCTTATATTATTATACTTAATGCACGTATGCCTAATTCATATTCCTGACATAAAACACTCTATAAGCAAGTCTCTGATTTGGAAACCAAAAATAGCTCCACAGGAAACAAATATGAGACTTTCACTGGTCTTACCTTCCTTATCCAAACTTAGGACTCCATGACTACTGATATGGCCCCATGGCTGTCCCTATTATCAAGTATCTTCTGTTCCACCAAACAGAATAACTCTTTAACTCTTCCCTCTTTTCTTCATCAATTTAAATTAGACATATGAGTATCTTGGGGAGTGGGAGGTGGAGGGATCAACAAATTTTAGAGGAAAAGAGTTCTATCCCAACGTTCTAATCATACTGATGCAGATCTATGCTCATGTGGTCTCAAACACCTACTGCTAAAGGAAATTCCTAATATGTGAGAAGGCTAAACTGGCCCTCCTTACCCAGCTGTATACTGTTATTTATGGCTTGACCACATATGGCTTTCTCCTTTTTGAATCAATTTATACTTCTTCCTAGTGATATAAGACAGGGACACTTACACTGTGTACATCAAAGCTGGTGTACACCAGAAAAAGATGGTATTCTAAAAAAATTCCACCAGTAAATTCTCTTAACACTAAGCTAGTTATTTTAATCATGGAGTCTCTATGACCGTAAATAATTACCCGTTATTTCCTTTATTTCACCACTTAATGCCACCTTATTTTTTTAATAATAAAAACCTCATGCCATATGTTCAGTGACTTTTTAAAGTTTCAGAAAAACAATTCTTCTAAATTAGACAAACTAGGAAAATACTAGCTTTTGGGCTAGTTCAACTCTAGGACTGAGCCAAGGAGCAAATGGAATTAATGAACATCCTAGAGAGGAGATCAAAAAAGATGGGACTCTGGACTTCTCCACCAGTTACCAACTGATAAAGCAAAAGGCTATTGATAACTTTTAGTTTTAGTCACAATTATATCAACTGTAAATACTAAAATCCTAATTTTGTTTGTTACTCTGTTAAAAAAGGCTAAAGCATCAAACAATGTGTTCTGTGCTATACTGTGAGACTAGTTTTGAGGGTCCAATACTTTCCTCATAACTCAGTTATTTAAAATCGAGATTTCCGATCAGCAAGTAGATTTAGAAAAATAGGTGTGCCTCAAAAAGCCCTACCATTCATGCAAATTTCACTCAGTGCTTAAATCCTCAGAGTATCCATATGAGAGATGACTCTTTCAATATAATAATGACTGATTAAAAATAATTTCAAGACTCTATTTCTAATAAAATGGAGTAGACGTATTTTTCCACATTCTTTCCACTAAGTATATATTTAAAACCTGGGTCTTATATATAAAATAAACACTCTCAAAGGTAGAAAGACAAGGGCAGACCACTGAGGGATGTAGGCACCCAAGGAATGACATAGTGGGGAGCTCCCAATTCCTTTTTGCCCCACATATACAGACTCAAGAGCTGAAGAAGCTGGCAATCCAGAAATGCCAGTGTGTGCATACAAAAAAAAGCCTATTCTCTCTGTTCAAGGGAACAGTAATTGATAGCCAAGCAAGAAAAGCTTTAGACAATAACCAGCCTATTCCAGCTAAATACTATAACAAACAAACAAAAAACAAAAATGAAAATGAAAACAAAAAAACAGTGGTCCCACCCTCACTCATAAGCCAAAGGCCTACAGATGAGTACAGATCTGCAATTAGCCTCTCCTCACAGTGTTAGTGGAAACCAGACTGCCACAGACTTTCACCACAGCTCAGTGGTAATGAGACTACTCCTCTCCCATACCCCATATTAGAGAAGGCCATGTGGGGAAATCAGCAAGGATAAAAAACTCAGCAATACCATCAACCAACAGTATCTTAACAGACATTTATAGAACATTCCATCCAATGACAAACAAAAACACATTATTTTCACAGGCCCATGAAACATATACCAAAATAGACCACATGCTGGGACATAAAACAAAATTTTAAAAATGAAAAGAATTGGAAACAAATAGTTCAATCACAATGGAATCAAACTAGGAAGCAGTATCAGAAAGGTAAAAGAAAAATCTTCAAACTTTTAGAATCTAACTTCCTTGTACTAAAAAATCCATGGATTAAGAGGAATTTTCAAGAGAAAAAAAGAATACACTGAACTGAATTTAAATGAAAATAGAACACATCACAATTTGTGGGATACAGCTAAAGTGGTAATCAGAGGAAAATTTATAGCACTAAAGTTCACCAGTGAATTCTACCAAACATTTAAGAAATAATCTCTTTCAGAAACAAATAATTTCCAGAAAATAAAACATTCAAGACTTCCTAAAGAACACTTCCTAACTCACTCTAAGAAATCAACATTGCCCTAATACCAAAATAGACATTACAATTCTGGAAAACTATAGAACAGTATCTCCTGTGATGGAAATGCTCTGTATCTTGACTGTATCAATGTCAATAACCCAGTTGTGATACCATACTAGTTTTACAAGTTATTACTAGGGGAAAATCATACAGAAGGTACAGGGTACACCTCTCTGTTATTTCTTATAACTTCATGTAAATCTACAATTATGTCAAAATAAAAGCTTAATAAAAGTTTCAAACAACAGAGCTATTCATCCTTACAATACTAAAGCATTTGTGAATTCTAATGTCATGTGCTATTTTAAGAAAGCAAATGTTACCAGGAATTACTTTATTACAAGAAATTTTAAAAAATCCGTTTAAAATAGCAGCAGTTTGGTTGTAGCTGAAGCTCTGATTCAAATCACAAGGAGTACGCTATACAATTGATACAGTGTACTGAGGAAAATGACAGCTGTTCTCAGGGTATACACGAACAAGGTAGTATGCTTCACAAATACGTCATTTTTGATGAGTTGAAAGATCATGCTGGTTTTAATAATGTAAGCCTGCTGGCTTTAATTACACAGAAAGGTTGATGGGAAGAGCTTGAGGTATTAGAGCAACTGGGTCATCTAAACAGAAAGACACTTTCATCCCCTCCCACTCCATACAGGTAACTGCCTGTAACTCAGGTAAGGCTTACTTAAATTATTTGAGCTGCCTCTTATCTATGAATAGCTTAAACATTTTAAATATTGTATTTTTCCTTATATGCTAAATACTGTTTATTTAATGTATCAAATTATTGTTATTGAAGTCTACTAATTAGAGAGCCAAAACTTAAGAATAACATTTTAGCAAGTTAGATAAATCAATGTATTGCCCAATTAATTCATTTCATTGTAATATTATGATGATGAATTTTGCAGGTAATATTAATCAGGCAAATTTTCTTTTTTTGACAGGATCAATCTTTAAGCTGATAAAGCTGAGAAACATTGTATTAGATTGAATTTGAGTCCTCAATTTTGGGGTCAGTTCAATTTTTCAAGCATGTTTTAAACTACATCCATAAATGAATGAGTAAGCAAAAAAAAAAATATGATTCTGCATACATAAGAGCCCTGAATCTGGAGCCAAACTGCTTGAGTTCAAATCCCAATAATTTCCCTTAATGACTGTGTGAACTTGTTAAAGTAACCCACTAACTGATAAAAATAGTTCCTCAAGTTAAGGGCATGAGAAATCAGTCTTCAATCATGTAGGCTGATAGTAAAAATGTATTGCACATGACATGCAACATACTACACTGTAGTATAATGTGCAAAAATGCACAGTAATAGAGCAGTGACCAAAAGAAAATAGTAAAATTTAGGTCCTGCTTTGATATCTCAAAACCTTATGTGACAGCTGCAGGGGGAGTTTGATATCTCTAGAACTGGAATGTTCTCCAAGTAACTATCCAAGAAATGTGTTGATAAAAGGCTCAGCATATACCTCACCCATCATAACAATTCAAATTTTTTAAATGCACTGTGTTTTATGAGATGTACATGACTATAGTAATTCAAAACAATTTTTAGGAAGTAGAATATGTAATAAGACTATTACAATATGGCTTGAGATATCAAATAATTATTGGTCAATGAATATTTGTAGGACCTGGAAAATAAGCTACCCCTAATTACCAGTAATCAGATTCTAGATGTATCTGTTTATTTAATTTTTTAAGGTACTTATCTAAGTCCTGGGCACAATGAAGTGAGCAAGACAGACAAAAATCCAAATCCCTGTGAAGCTTTCATTCTATTGAGGCAAACAAACAAGAACACAAAATAATGCAATCTCAGATATCAATAAATCCATGAAGAAAATTAAGTAAGCTAGTGGAATGGAGGACAAGAAGGCTTCTTTGAGGAGTAAACATTTGAGCAGAGATTTGACCCACGAACCATGTGAAGTTCTGGGACAGTGTTCCAGTTTTGGTAAATAGCATTTTATTGAGGCAAACAAACACAGTGTTTTAGTCTGTGTTAGTCCAGACACAGAAATGGGCTTCCTCTGTTTAAGAAACAGCAAGCACCTAGCTGTATCTGATGTGAAAAGATGGAGAGAAAATACAGTAGAAGACAAGATCAGAGATATGCAAGGCAGGGGCCAGATCCTGGTATGTAATGGCTGAAGAGTCTGGATTTTATTCAGGGATAGTGAGAATATATTAAAGAATTTTCTAATCATAGGGCTAATTTATGCTTTAGAAAGATCACTGCAGTACAGTGAGAACTGAGTGAAGTGTAAGTGGAGATATTATGAGTATGAGAGACTCATTATGAGGCTATTGCTGTCATGAAAGAGAGATGATGAAGGCGTGTGCTAGTGCTGAGCCCGTGAAGCTGGGGAGAAAGGGTGGGATGGGGATTTGAAAGCACGGTAGACCTGAATTACTGACAGGGTGGATGCTAAGTCTGAGAAGAACAAAGGAATCCTAAATTTTGGCCTGAGCAAAATTCAGCCAGCCCACTGAAGTCCTCACTTACCATGGTGGAGGTTTTGGTTTTATCTGAAAGGAAGTAGGCAGCAGTGGAGTAGAAAAAGGAAGTAGGATTCCAGACATACTTTGATTTAACATGCCAGGCTCAGCAAGCAAACTCCAGACCCTTCACCAGTGCCTCTAGCTGGAGCCACAGCTGATTTCTTCTGGAAAGTCTGGGAGCCATCCAATCACAGACTAGGATTCCTCCAAAGTGCAGTGAATCCAGATTAAAGCTGATTCTTGAGACACCTTTGTGTAAATTTATCTTTCTTCCCTACTCCCCTACATCTAAATCTACTAAGAAACTGCTGGGGCCAGTTGCCTTGGCAACCTTACGACCATCTAAACTCACCCCCTTTCCACCCCTTCATTCTTGTTCTGCCAGTGATAAACACTCCTTTGCTCATCTGCCCTTTCCCAAATTTTCAGCCTCAACCTGCTGTTACCTCTTCTCCTGACCCAACTTCCTGCTGTATCTCACAGAATCCCCTTTTCATGATCACACCCTACATCCTCACCCTCTTCAATGACCATTCCCTGTGTCAACTGCCTGTAACTTAACTGTGGCTCTCCCAAAATAATAGCCCATGCAGTGCAGCCCTTCAGAAGGGGAGCTCCTCATTCTCTACCTGCTCACATACTTCAATTAGGAATGGAGAGCTATAACAAGTTTGTGGATGCTTAACATTGAATATAAGTACAATTTCAGTGGAACTGATAAAATGACTCTAAATTCACAAGGAAGAAGAAAGAATGAAAACACACCTGCCCAAATGGTAAACACTGGAGGATTCGCCCCCAAAAAGAAGGATACTATGAAGTCATTATAAATTCATGTTGCAGAAGAAAACTTAATGCCCTCTGGGAATAATGTAACTAAACAAAAAAAAATTATACAGTAATATGTAAACACAGAAGGCTGATCTGATTAAAGAGAAAGAAGAATGTGGGATGTATGTGCTTAGAAAAAATGTTTATAAATAAAGTATACCAAAATGTTCTCTCCAGGTGGGTAAATTATGAATGATTTTTTCCATACTTTTCCAACTTTCCTTTATTTCCACAGTGAATACATTTTTTAGAAGTAGGAAAGGCCAAAACAAATACATTTTTAAAAATACACAATCGTAACATACCAAAACTGCTCAATAAAATTTACACAACCTGTTTTAGACTTTTCTCATTCACTAAAAAACCAAGCAAAATCACCTCCAAATTATCCTTAAATGACCGCCCAGCACTTTAGAGTTGTTAACAAAAACAAAACGAAAAAACGCTCAAGATTGATGCTTAGCATATCATTGACTTAACACAACAATTCAGCAGAGTTTGATGAGTCCCTACAATTAATTATTCTCTTAAAAATACCCTAAATAAACTATTCAAAGTAAATAGCTATATGCTAGGGTCCCTTAACTGTAAAACTAAGGGTACGTTGTTGCTTTATATAGCTTTGTAAAAATCCATGCACTCTTTATGCAGAAGAGGGTATTAGTCATTTACATATTTAAAAATATTTTGTAAGGAGATTTTCATTTTGTTAATTTCCTTTAAGGAATATAAATATATATACCTGCATACAGTTTTGGCTAATACACCAAATTAGTAATGTAAAAGACATAAGAAAGTCATCTTTAGCTACTAAATTCCCAAAAAAGGTAAAAAAAATTAAGAACAGAAACTTCAGTCTTAAGGTAAGTAATGGTACTCCAAACGCATCTGGCATAAAAATAAAGAATGTCTATCACCCAGAATAATTTCTTAATAATTCTAAATTAAGGCATTCCTTTCAGAAGATTCTCTTTTTATCTATGCATAATCCTTTTAATTTAGCTTCAGAAATAATACTGCAGCTATACTCCCACTGGAAAGAATTGCTTAAAAGAGAACACCTTGGAATACATTTCACGTAAGTGTTAATTCACTGTGTTATATAACATGAATGTGTCTATATTACTAGCTTATATTTTCCACAGAATTTACTACTATTACTAGGATGTTTTTCTTTTAAATCATCTCTGAAAAGTTGCATGTCGTTTACAAAAAAGTAAATACTCTTGAAAAGAACTGTTAATGAATTAAGTATTCTAACCAAAAAAAAAAAAATCTTCCTATCTAAGCAAAGTACAATGCTAGATGCTTTTCAAATCAAGTTTGACAGGTATGATATCTGTCCTTGAGGAATCTAGTCTCCATGAGCTATTATGCCAAAGCTTTTCCCCAAAAAACAATAGTCTGCACAATCTCCCCTGAAATTCATTTCAAATTAGGAGAAAGCTGCTTGTTGTTACTAACTTATATTTAAAGTTTGTCTTTTAAAGAACTCAAAGTGGATGTAAAGGCAGTGTTGCATTAAATGAACCTAGCAAATGGACAAGGAGTGTTGGAGGGCTGAAGAGAAGGAACGGTCGGAGTGAGGACACTTGGCTACAGAGACAGTCTCGGTCAGCACTTACAGTCTCCCTGTAGTCCTAGGAATGCTGTTTCTCTTCAGCTCAGAGATTACTGCAAGGCCGGTGCTTTCAACCTTTGCAAAAGAGGAGACTAAAAGGCTGCAAAATCTAAGGAGACCTGAGACTATAGATTTTAATTTCATTATTTAAAATTTCATAATTACATTTCAATTTCTCCTTATCTACACTAGTTCCAAATAGTTCATTCCTCTAGTGTGTGTTATCTAGACTCAGCAACCGAATCACTTAACCTTGTACTAATTGAGAAAAATCATATCACTCTGATTTAGTAGAGATTATATTAATTTTAACATGATGGGAAGTTATCTTTCTAAGCAGAGAAATTAAGCAAAATTCTACATATTTTCAAAGCTTTCTGTATGTAAACATCTTCCATTCACCTCAGAATCTTTCTTTAAAATGCACAGCATGTACTCTACACTTAAAAGTGAACAAAAGATTTACTCTCTTCAAACCTGGGCAAATTTAAAAGGAAAGGAAAAGTCATTTACTTTCACACAACCTAAAACAATACTGTTAGCACTGCAGTGACAGGAGGCTGCAAATTACAAAGGTCAGTTAAGTAAAAGAAGGCAAAGGCCGCAGAACTCAGATGCTGAGAAGAAAAACCAGAATAGATCCAATGCAGCATTTTGACAATGAAGATCAATGAAAACAGTTGCTCAATATCCTACCACTTACAGCATGATTTTCTATATTGTTATGAGCTATCCTTCTATTCCGGCCTTTCCTCTTGGCTGGTTCTCAACATCTGCCTTAATAAAACCAACAGTTAAGCCAAAAATTGCCATTATCTGAAGTAAAAAGATTAATATGCTGCCTCAGTTAAAAGTATCACTAAGATAAAAGTATCACCATCTTGATAGAAGTGAGAAGATATGGTAAAAACAAGAACCTGGTGGCAGGGAGGAGCAGCATCATATTTTATGTAACTGTTGATCTAAGTAATAAGGCGGCAGGTTGTCTTTCTGATCAGAATGACTCCTATAAAGTAACACAAATGTCCTTGCTTGCTCTACAGTGAAGGTCTCTGAAAGAATCAACTGAGAGGATGAGGTGCAGGAGACTTAAGGTCTAACCCATAAAACATGACTAAAATACAAGTGAATTATGTAGGTTATCATTTAGTGCTGCAATTCTCAGAAACAATCTTATTTCTTCTGCTTATGACTACACAGCAATTAATGAGTCAATACATCAACTCAATAATAAAACAGAGATAACGGCATATATATTTGCTGAGTTTAATCAGTAGAAAAATAAAATAAAGTAAGTGTATGAAGATTTTATCAAATTAAGCTAGTGGTTCCATGGGCTGTCTGTTTCCTTACCTGTAAGGACGGCTTTTGCTGAAGAATCGGCCAGGTCCAGGGCTGACTTGCCATCTGTGTTCCGAATGTTTGGATCGGCTCCGTGCTGCAGCAGCACTGTGCAGGGAAAGCAGAGACAGTATCTTACCTCGGGGATACATAGATTATTTACTGCTAAGTGTCGCCTCGGCATGGTGTAGGCATAAACATACATTGCACAGTTTTTTCTCTTTCAAGAGAAAAAACACAGAAGAAGAAAGAAAAAGAAAGGGGGAAAAAGCACTGCAGCAAAGGAGCCTCTCTAGAGTAAAGCAAAGTTGGCAACTTAGGGTACAGTCTTATCACATGATTTAACATCGCAAACACAAAACGAGAAAAATCTTGCAATAGCAGTTCGGGTTTGCCTCCTTCGGGCAGCAGGGTGGGAAGCTGTGTGCTCACTGCCTTGCTGTGAAGCGCGCTGTGTCCCTCCTCCCTGTCTTTACTACCACTGTGTTGCTTGTTGCTGGTGCTCCTTTACAGCCCAATTTCCTAATGCTTCCTCTCAGAATAGCTGTAATACTGTGCAAGCCTTATAGGGGCTCACTGCTACATCTGATACTCGCCATACACGCTGGCCTGCTTCCAAGAACTTTGACAGAGAGATGCATGCAACTCTGGTCCCCTGCAGTCAAGCTGCAAAACAGAATAATGTCTTTCCATAAAAAATTCTTAGAAACAGAAATTCAATCACTGCACTATATGCTGAGGAGTGGATGTTGCATATGCCACATTGGGTAGAAAGTAGCTACAGACAATCTCAGACATGCAGACTCCCCAAAGAGAGAAGAACTCGTTAAGGAAAATCCAGATGTTATCATTTATTAATCCAAAACATTTCTCAACTACATGAGTGTGTATGTGGGGGTAGGGGCAGGGAGGGGAGGGTGGCTGTTGATGAAATACTATCCAGCCAATGGTTAAACTAATAAATACATTAATAACTAGTCCAAATAAGAAAGATTCAATTATTCTAATTGATTGAAAGTTATTATAACAGTTCAAAGAGTTAAGATTTTGTGTACTCCTAGGGAGAATGGGAGTTATTACCATTTACCACGATACTGTAACATAAACTTAAAACAAAGCAGTAGTAGTAGATTCAAAGAAGCGTTAAAACACATGTTACATAATGTCTAAAAACACCTGAGCCACTACTGTTGATGAGTCCAAAATTTCCATTCACTAACAGTTTCATGCTGAATACAAAACATTCTCTGGGAATATTTGGAAGGCAATCCTCATATATTACTAGGTAGTAAGTCCTGCTGTTTATAAAGCTCTTCCCCTTCCTTTAATACATAAGCCATCTCGCCAGTGGCTATGCTATGATGAACAAGGCAAAAGGCTTATCTAGAACTAGGACATAGCTGTTGGGACAATGTGCACTGGCATCCCTTACATTAAATCTTTGGTACTTTCAGACTTGGGATAATAAAAACTAGCCATGGCTTGAGAAGATAAAGTGAGACTTTGCCAAGACTTTCCATATTGTTTCATTCTTAAATGTAAGCAATGAACATAATTATTTTTTTTCCAGATGTTTATAAACTGACTCAAGAGTAAGTAGAATAAAAGAGCCAGTACAGTATCAAATTGTACTTACTCTTTCATCATAATGAATAAGCTTTTCACAGCAACATTTTTTTTTTATTCTAGCAAGAAATCCCAATATGAAGATTTGGCTTGTGAAGGGTTTTTATCATGAAGCCAAATGTAATAAAATGTTATCATGTATCAAATGTGAGGCTGACAGCTATCACTATATTTAGTTGGTGAGTGATCACACGCAAAGGATAGGAAGACAAAGAAATAACAGCTACCATGAAATGCAGATTTTTTTATTGCATACTTCAAGAACTTCAGAACCTGCCTTAAAAGTAAGGCAATATATTAATTTAACAAGGCTTGACAATAATATCACGGGAGCTTTTATGTTCCAGCTACTGAGTAATAGATGCAAAACAACTGAAAGCCTTAATGTTCCTCCAAAAGTCACCTAAAACTTCAAGCCCTTTTGTTGTAGCCAGTATTTTATCTATTGTGTCTTTGCAACTTTGCGATAGAAATCTGCCATTACAGTTCAGCTTCAGTTTTGCTTCAGTTTAGATTACTTTTAAAGGAGTAATCTTTTTACTAGAAATATCTGTTTTCTGGATACTTCTGAGTCACATGTACCTCTTTCCCTGGACCAGAACACACAGAAACATCACCACAGGAATACTATAGCAACAGGGAAGCAGTAGCTGAATTTTCTGAACCAGATGCTGGTAACAAAATCCACATTGGAAAATACTCAACCATTTTTAATTTACCAGATATGAGTTAAAAAAAAACACTCAGTAGATTTAAGAGTTTTAGGAGCAATAAAGGTATTTATAACTAGACCAGAAGGGATCCAAAGTTGTCTAACTTTTACAAAAGGGCAGTGCTGAGAGGATTAAATGAGAACAAAAAGTGGCATGCAAAAGTACTAAGCACAGAGCCTGATAATATACATCAGCTAACGTGATAAAGCACATCTTACAATGTAGACCCTATTTGTACTTTGAGCTCTACCACTAACTACTAATTCAATGCTTTGTCCTAGAGCCAAATCTTCAGATCTTTTTCTGGACAGAAGCAGATAGTAAACATATTAGACTTTGTAGTCCATATGGTCTCTGTCTCAACTACACATCCCTGCTTCAACCCCACCATTACAGGGGAAGAACAGCCACAAATAATACTTAAAAGAATGTGCGTGGCTGCATTCCAATAAAATTTTATTTAAGGACATTGAAATTTGAATGCATGTGTCACAAAATATTATTATTCTCGTGATTTATCTTTAATCATTTAAAAATGTAGAAACAATTCTTAGTTTACAGGACATACAAAAAACAAGGGGGGAGCTGGATTTGGCCCATGAGTCATATTTTGCCAACCCCAATGTTGGGCAGTGATACACAAACTATTGTCCATGGACTGTTCTAGTCCAAGAACTCTTTGTAATCCATCTACATTGATAAGCACAGAAATAAAGAGAAAGCACTTAAAACTGTGTATGTCATTTTAAGATTATTTTTCCTAGTACTTCATTTTTATTACAGTTTATAAAATTATTGGCCTGCCATGCAGAGGAGGAAAAAACTGGTCTTCTACCATAGTTTGAGAAGCACTGGGCCAGGGCCCAAATAAAATTCTCTGGGCCTCAGTTCCCAGGTCTGTAACATGAGGAGTGGGACTAGACAGATGATTTCTATATATCTAGGGTAGGCCTCAAATCTCTGATAATGCTTTTAAAGTCAAAGACCTGAAGCATTAACATTAAAAAAAAAAGAGCTATTTCAAGTAGAACCTTTTCTTTCTCCACCCTTCAAATCAAAATGGGAAAAGAAAAAATTTTTTTTTCATCTATCCCAACACTTTACATAAGAAAAACAAAACTAGAGGTTGAGACAATAATCGATGAGTTATAGGGTACATATTGTAACATCACAAACCTCCCTGAACCTTCCTCAAGTTGAACTTGTTTCCCACTATTCTCCATGGAGAGCTGTGTGGAACTATTTTCTAATACCAGAAAAAAAGCAAATACATGAGGCAAAAGTAACAACACCTTTCAGGAATGTCAGTCTGTATGTAAAGTGGTGACATGTAGGCCTCTCCTGATATTTTTAAATTTGCCTTCAAAGTTCTGAGCTACCAAAAGAAATAATAAAATGTGACTACTAATATGTAACACAATTAGAAATTCATCTTGTAACATCAATATTCATTGACAGCACACTGACATAAAACAGATCTTTTTTTTAAATTAGCATGTCTGAAGCAAAGATCCCCAAATATATAAACAATATACAAAGTAAGGTTTGAAAGAAAAACAAGAAAACAAAAATATGAAACATTCAATACATAAATCCAAGAGCTATTATGGCCGTTCACTCTCCTTGTACTATCTTTAACCAATTAAGGCATTAGCAAACCTCAAATCCCAAATGACTTGGCTGTATCCAACCATTCGACTGATGTATCTCAAATTCATCTATTTCCTTTTGAAGTTAGAAGGATGAAGAAAATATAGCAGCTGGCATAACGACAGATAGTTAAAACTAAGGTAGGATCACAATATTCAAACCACCACTTTGAAAAGAGCTTATGGCAAGGACATGTGATTTTCTCATTTCTGGCGAAGGCATTCAGTTACAGTGAGCCAGAGGCAGACAGTATGCCTTCAGCCTGTGACCAATGCAGCAGAGATAGAAACTGTTTCAATTAATTTCTCAAAGCTATTCAATTTAAGCATTCATATCGTTTTAATTCTTCCAAAAGAAAATATCTATACATGTATGCAAAGCTTCATCTCACCAAATTCCTAGAAAAATACAAAGTGCTACTTTGATAAACTATACTTAAGGACAGGCATTATTAACTGACTTGAGAAGATAGGAATAGAATAAATGTGAATTTTCTAAGCTAAAAATGTAGCAAAACTTTTAGATAAATTATCAAAAAGTGTCTTAGTATAAATGGTAGAAACCCCCCTATTAAAATATTATAATTTATTTGCTATGTAAATTCTGGAGCTACATTAAGGTCTAAAACTGTTTCTCACAATGAACTGACATTCAATTTTAAAAGAAGTTATGTGTATGTGAAAATGTTTTCCAAATTATTTCATAATCATCTTACTTTTTAAGAGCACAGAGACATTCATTTGACTGAGTTTCCAAAAATGAATCACAAAAAGGACTAAGTTCATTAGATTTATTAGCAAATAAAAACTTTAATTTTAGAGCAAAATAGCAAGGGAACAAATTTTAACTAGCTACAATTTTCAATGTATAGGACTCTCACCAACACACAGCAGTTTTAAGGAACAGGTTATTTTTAAAGTGATATACACGATATATTCTGTGGTTAATACACAGTCAGCTTCTTCCACAGAAATATGTACAGCATTATAATAGTATAATGCTATTTAATGGCATAATAGTATACTACTATAACACTGTACTTATTTATATACTGTATGTATTTTTTGAGAAGCCATTTATCTTTTCATATGAGATACACTTTACTTACTATGGCATAAAAGTAAACCAACTGATGTTATTTTATTTTTTAAAAATCATAAAGAGTTGATGTTCCAAACAGTAAACATGGAAATTCAAGTTATCAGTTCTACCCTACATAGCACTATGGCTTACTGAATTTGAATTAGAATTCAAATGACACAATTACATGTTTTCAGTATTGACAGACTAGCTTATTTGTACTACCCTTAAGGCTGTAAATAATGAACAGAACTAGATTTAAAACAAAACCATAACATCTTAAAATCATCCAATAGCCAATGAGATAACTAAAGAATTACCAGCCCAAAATTTGGAGCAAATGGAATACAGAGTGTAACCATGTATGGAAGCTGCCTTTGTTCTGAAAGCAATTACTGATTGAGAAAAATATAAACTGCCCTCTCAGTGTCTCATGGGTCAAAGGAATAGCAATCAATGCTCAGAGCCCCTTAAAAAGTAAGGATTCTAACAAAAACTCTCCCCACACAAAAAGGGTTGTACCTTCAGGGAAGGAAAAAGTGGATGTGAACCACCCCTAGTACAGACCCGTTAACTCTGGTTGGGAACCTGTGGATGTCCAAGCTATCTGAAGCCTTGAATTTGATTTAAGGTGGTCCCAATAGGCAGTAACACCAGCGTATTTGGCAGACACATACGCTCATCTTCTCAGGGGAAGGTATCCTTACCAAAGGCCAAAAAATAATTCCTATAAATAAATATATAGTAAAATGTCCAGCAGAGAGCCAAGATAACCAGGCACACAGGTAATCTAAAATGCAGAAGCAACAACTAGCATCAAGAGGGAACACAAAAACAGACCTAAGAAAATCAGCTACCAGAATTAGCAGACACAGATTATAAAAAGAACCATGTTATTGTGTTTAATGAAATAAAAGGCAAGCTGAAAGATCTAAGTTTGAGGAAACTATAAAAAGTGGTAAGGCAAATTTGTAAAAGAACTAAAAAGAACCTCTGGAAACAAAAATATAATAACTGACATTAAAAATGAGGGCTTCAGTTTCCAGACGGATGGAGTAACTAGTATTAAGCTAGCCCTCCCTCCTTGATATAAACAATTATAAAAGTGGACAAAACACATAAAGCAACTAATTGAAGGCAGTAGTCAATAGTAGGGCAAAACTGTGATCTTTTAAAGAAAGGAGACTCAAAAGATAGATACCATAATCACTCAACTCTCTACGTGAGACAATGTGCCAACCCTGTGCACACTACTGGAATCAGAGTGGAACAAAGTGGTCATGGTGAGCCAAGAAGACAGATGTGAATTCAGAGTAGATGAGCTGGCTGGATTCTGCAGGGTGGGAAACTGGAAAGGAGGAACCTGTGCAGAAAGCAGGCCTCAGATGTCTACACAGAAGTCGTCTGTGATAACACGCTGTGGGCTGCCCTGTGTACGTGTGAGACGACACCGCCTGAGGCTTATTAACACATAGTAGCTGCTATGGGTTGAAAGTATAACACAGGAGAGATCAAGAATTGCTACAGGAGGGAGTAGAGCTGAGGGAAAACTGGAATTCTAGCCTTAGGCAAGTAAAGAAATCCTAAAAAAAACACCTCATTAACACACTTAGTGTAGAGCTCAGAAAACAGAAAAGCATGGAGTTATGAATAAGCACCATGCCCTGGAGCGAAGAGCTGGGGTCTACAATGTAAAACTATTTTCACAGTAACATTACAACATAATTTGTGTCACTGCATTAATATTTGTTTGCACTGATGGTGCAACAGCAACGAGAATAAAACCGCTAGTGATTTAGCACAAGTCAAGGCAGTGGCACCACACTGTCCTCACGATCATGACATTCTCCACCACTGTGCATTTGCAGCAGAAGACAAATAAAAAGGCAGTTCCATATTAGAATGTCCTTGATGACACAGTGCAATTATTAATTTTATTAAATCATAACCCTTGCAAACATCTTTCAATTATCTGTGAAAAATTGGAAAGAATGCATAAAGAGATTCTGCTGCAGATCAAATAACAATGGTTGTCTCCACTGGGAAAACATGTGTGATTATTAGAGTTGCAAGCTGAACTAGCCACTTTTTGTCATAAAGCCTCATTTTTAATTAAAAGAAAACCTGACAGAAATACCATGGTTATTCAGATATTGGAAGGAGATGTGATTTCAAACTGCCAATGATAAAATTTAAGCTTTCAGGCAGAAAATAGAATTTTGTAAAATTTTTTATCTGCCTTCATGTCCTTGAACTTCTGACTAGACTTTTCTACTGATATCAGTGTAATTATAACAAATTATAACATGTAATTTTTTGATAAAGTATAAAAATAGTGTCAATATTTTGAAATATCTGCCTATCTCAGTGAACCAGTATTTTCAAAATGACCAAAGGAAACCATTACAACATCATGCTTGGGTATAAGATCCTTTCAAAGTAAAAAGCAGACCAATTGATTGTGTTGTTACGGAGTACAAAGTTTTCTAATATGGTTTCGGTTTCCACATTGCAATTTACCATTAAGAAACTCCCACTTGTCAAGTTGGATGCGATATCAAAAGAGAACATCCACAATTACTTGAAAATGTTAGTAAATGTACTTCCCTCTTCCAACTTTAAATTTGGATCTTCTTATCAGACCACACACAGAAGCAGATGAGGATCAAGCTGGCTTTGATTACAACAGATACTGAAGTCACAGGATTCAAGATGGTGGCATGAGAGGTGAGACAAAGAACTCCTCCCAAAACTACAGATAGTGCAAAAATATAGGTAATACAACGAACCCTAAAACAGCAACAGGAAAGAAGGCTGCACCAGACTGCATACAGACCTCATGAACAGAGCAGACCTCATGAAACAGGGTAACGTACCAAAGCCTTGATCCGGCAGGACCCAGGCCCTTCCCCTACCCTAGCTCATCACCTGGAGGAAGAGAAACAGAGTGGGGAGGGGGTGGAATCCTGGGAGAGCTGAACACCTAGCCCCAGAGATCTGCTTTGTGAGCAGAAACGTACATTGCGTGGTCTCTGGAGGATGGGGAGCTGGGACAGGCGGAGCGCTTGAGAGACAGATTCCAGCCATTTGTGGAGGACAGGAACCACACCTGGTGGCTCTGGGTCAAGGGAAAGGCAGGCAGTGTGAGAGGCTTCCAAGCAGTGAGAGGGCTGATGAAGGGGTGGGGTTTACACAGAGCTTGTTGCGTGGGAGAAGGGATAGGGAGTCAAGGTTGTCTGGGCGCGCTTTGCCCTGCACATTGGGAACTTTGGGGAGCTTCAGGCACTCCACCCCCCTGGCTGGCAACTCAGCTCCAAGGTCTCCAAATGTCATATGCAGCCTGCCGAGCCTTCCTCCTGGCCTGACGACACTGGCTCGCAAACCAGCAAGTCATCGTGCTGGCATCAGGCCAGTCAGAGGGAGGCCCCGCCTACAACAGCTAGAGATGCAAAGCACAGAGGCTTACTTACACCTGTGTGCTCAGTCCACTGGCTCTGATACAGGAGACAGGCATGGCAGATGGGAATCAGGAAACAGATCTTTCCTCCCCCCGGACACCAGCTCCGCTCCCCTATGATGCCCAACCTCACTCTAGGGGGCTGAGGAGCTCCAGAGACTGCAGGTTCTGGGCACTAGAGGGCACCACACAGAAACAGGAAACGTCAAAAGAACATGGTTCAGACCAAAAACTCACAAACCCCAGAAAAAGGGCCAAATGAAACTGAACTTACCAATCTTCCTGAACAAGAGTTCAAGATAAAAATCATAAACATGCTTATGGAGGTACACAAAAATATTTAAAAACTCAGGAAAGAATTAAGTTGGAGATTCAATTATTAAGAAATTCCATATCTGAAATAAAACACAAAATGGAGAGATTTAAAGGCAGATTAAATGTAGTAGAGAGAGAGTAAATGGAATAGAAATTAGAGAAGAGGAATAAAAAGAAACTGAGGCACAGAGAGAAAAAAGAATCTCTAAGAATGAAAGAATATTGAGAGAACTGTGTGACCAATCCAAACAGAACAATATTTGCATAATAGGGGTACCAGAAGAAGAAGAGAGAGAAAAAGGAATAGAAAGTGTCATTGAGGAGGTAATTGCTGAAAACTTCCCCAATCTGGGGAAGGAGATAGTCTCTCAAGCCATGGAGATGCACAGATCCCCCAATACAAGGGACCCAAGGAAGACAACATCAAGACATATAATAATTAAAATGGCAAAGATCAAGGATAAAGATAGACTTTTAAAAGCAGCTAGAGAGAACAAAGATCACATACAAAGGAAAACCCATCAGGCTATCATCATATTTCTCAACAGAAGCCTTACAGGCCAGAAGTGAGTAGCACAATATATTTAATGCAATGAAGCGGAAGGGCCTCAAACCAAAAATACTCAACCGGGCAAGGTTATCCTTTAAATTTGAAGAAGGGATTAAACAATTTTCAGATAAGCAAAAGCTGAGAGAATTTACCTCCCACAAACCACCTCTACAGTGCATTTTGGAGGGACTCCTATAGATGGAAGTACTCCTAAGATGAAACAGATGTCACCCTAGGGATAGACAAAGAGTACAGAATATGATTCATAACATACAAATAATGGAGGAGGAAGAAAAAGGAGGAAAAAAAAAGGAATCTTAAGGTTGTCTTCGTAATAGCATATGAAGTGAGTTAAATTAGACTGTTAGATAGTAAAGGAATTACCCTTGAAACTTTGATAGCCATGAATCTAAAGCCTGCAAAGCTAATAAGTACATACCTACCCATAATCACCCTAATTGTAAATGGTCTGAATACACCAATCAAAAGATGTAGATTCACTGAATTGAAAAAAACAAGACCCATCTATATGCTGCCTACAAGAGACTCAGTTCAAACCCAAAGACATACACAAACTGAAAGTAAAGGGATGGAAAAAGATATTTCATGCAACTAATAGGGAGAAAAAAGCAGAAGTTGTAGTACTTGCATCAGACAAAATAGACTTCAAAACAAAGAAAGTCACAAGAGACAAAAAAGGAAATTACATAATGATAAAGGGGTCAGTCCAACAATTATAATAGTTATATTATGAATATCTATGCACCCAACACAGTATCACCTACATATGTGAAACAAATGCTAACAGAATTCAAGGGGAAAATAGAATGCCATGCATTCATTTTGGGAGACTTCAACACACCACTCACTCCAAAGGACAGATGAACCAGACAGAAAATCAAGACACAGAGGCACTGAACAACGTATTAGAACAGATGGACCTAACAACATCTACAGAACACTCCATCCAAAAGGAACAGGATACACAGTCTTCCAACTGCATATGGACATTTTCAAGAATAGATCATATACTAGGCCACAAAAAGAACCTCAGTAAATTCAAAAAGACTGAACTTGTACTAACCAGCTTCTCAGGTCACACAGGTATGAAACTAGAAATAAATTACTCATAGAAAATGAAAAGCCCACAAACACATGGCAGCTTAATAACATGCTCCTAAATGATCAATGACCAAATAAAAACACAGATCAAGCAATATATGGAGACAAATGACAACAATAATTCAACACCACAAAATCTGTGGGAGGCAGTGAAGGCTGTGCTAAGAGGGAAATATATTGCAATACAGGCCTACCTCAGGAAAGAAGAACAATCCCAAATGAACAGTCTAAATGCACAATTGATGAAACTAGAAAAGGAAGAAAAAATGAGGCCCAAAGTCAGTAGAAGGAGGAACATAATAAAGATTAAAAGAGAAATAAATAAAATTGAGAATAACATGAAAGAATCAATAAAAGCAGGAGGTGGTTCTTCAAAAAAATAAACAAAATAAATAAACCCCTAGTCAGTTATCAAGAAAAAAAGAGAGTCTACTCACATAAACAGAATCAGAAATGAGAAAGGAAAAATCACTACAGACACCACAGAAATATAAAGAATTATGAGAAAATACTATGAAAAATTATATGGTAACAAACTAGATAGCCTAGAAGAAATGGACAACTTTCTAGAAAAATACAACCTTCCAAGGCTGACCCAGGAAGAAACAAAAACCTGAACAGAACAATTACCAGCAAAGAAATTGAATTGCTAATCAAAGAATTACCTGAGAATAAAACTCCTGGACCAGATGGTTTCACTGCCAAATTTTATCAAACATTTAGTGAAGACCTAATACCCATCCTCATTAAAGTTTTCCAAAAAGTAGAAGAGGAAGGAATACTCCCAAATTCATTCTATGAGGCCAACATCACTCTAGTACCAAAACCACGCAATGACACCACAAAAAAAGAAAATTACAGACCAATATCCCTGATGAACACAGATGCAAAAATACTCAACAAAATATTAGCAAACCGAATTCAAAAATACATCAAAAAGATCATCCATCATGATCAAGTGGGATTCATCCAGGGATGCAAGGATGGTACAACATTCGAAAATCCATCAACATCATCCACTACATCAACAAAAAGAAGGACAAAAACCATATTATTATATCCATGGATGCTGAAAAAGCATTCGACAAAATTCAACATCCATTCATGATAAAAAGTCTCAACAAAATAGATACAGAGGACAAGTACCTCAATGTAATAAAGGCCATATATGACAAACCCACAGCCAACATTATACTTAACAGCGAGAAGCTGAAAGCTTTTCCTTTAAGATCAGGAACAAGACAAAGCTGCCCACTCTCCCCACTTTTATTCAACATAGCTCTAGAGGTCCCAGCCATGGCAATCATACAACACAAAGAAATAAAAGGCATCCAGATTGGTAAGGAAGAAGTCAACCTGTACCTGTTTGCAGATGACATGATACTGTACGTAAAAAATCCTAAAGAATCCACTCCAAAACTACTAGATCTAATATCTGAATTAGGTAAAGTTGCGGGATACAAAATTAATACACAGAAATCTGTGGCATTCCTATATGTTAACGATGAACTAGCAGAAAGAGAAATCAGGAAAACAACTCCATTCACAATTGTATCAAAAAGAATAAAATACCTAGGAATAAACCTAACCAAGGAAGTGAAAGACTTATATTCTGAAAACTGCAACACACTCATGAGAGAAATTAAAGAAGATACCAATAAATGGAAACACATCCCATGCTCATGGATATGAAGAATTAATATTGTCAAAATGGCCATCCTGCCTAAAGCAATCTACAGATTCAATGCAGTCCCTATCAAAATACCAACAGCATTCTTCAATGAACTAGAGCAAATAGTTCTAAAATTCATACGGAACCACAAAAGACCCTAAATAGCCACAGCAATACTGAGAAGGAAGAATAAAGTGGGGGGAATTACGCTCCCTGACTTCAAGCTCTACTACAAAGCCACAGTAATCAAGACAATTTGGTGCTGGCAGAAGAACAGGCCCATAGACCAATGGAACAGACCAGAGAGCCCTGATATAAGCCCAAGCATATATGGTCAATTAATATATGATAAAGGAGCCATGGATATACAATGGGGAAATGACAGCCTCTTCAACAGCTGGTGTTGGCAAAACTGGACAGCTACATGGAAGAGAATGAAACTGGATTATTGTCTAACCCCATACACAAATGTAAACTCAAAATGGATCAAAGATCTGAATGTAAGTCATGAAACCATAAAATTCTTAGACAAGAACATAGGCAAAAATCTCTAGGACATAAACATGAGCAACATCTTCATGAATATATCTCCCTGGGCAAGGAAAACAAAAGCAAAAATGAACAAGTGGGACTATATCAAACTGAAAAGCTTCTGCACAGCAAAGGACAACATCAGTAGAACAAAAATCATCCTACTGTATGGGCAAATATATTCACAAATGACATATCCGATAAGGGGTTGACATCCAAATTGTATAAAGAGCTCATGCACCTCAACAAACAAAAAGCAAATAAGCCAATTAAAAAATGGGCAGAGGAGCTGAACACACATTTCTCCAAAGAAGAAATTCAGATGGCCCACAGACACATGAAAAGATGCTCCACATTGCTAATCATCAGAGAAATGCAAATTAAAACCACAATGAGGTATCACGTCACACCAGTTAGGATGGCCAACATCCAAAACACAAACAACAACAAATGTTGGCGAGGATGTGCAGAAAGAGGAACCCTCCCTACACTGCTGGTGGGAATGTAAATTAGTTCAACTGTTGTGGAAAGCAGTATGGAGGTTTCTCAGAAAACTCAAAATAGAAATAACATTTGACCCAGGAATTCCACTCCTAGGAATTTACCCTAAGAATGCAGCAGCCCAGTTTGAAAAGGACAGATGCACCCCTATGTTTATTGCAGCACTATTTACAATAGCCAAGAAATGGAAGCAACCTAAGTGTCCATCGGTAGATGAATGGATAAAGAAGAGGTGGTACATATACACAATGGAATATTATTCAGCCATAAGAAGAAAACAAATCCTACCATTTGCAACAACATGGATGGAGCTAGACGTTACTATGCTCAGTGAAATAAGCCAGGAGGAGAAAGACAAGTATCAAATGATTTCACTCATCTATGGAGTATAAGAACAAAGAAAAATCTGAAGGAACAAAACAGCAGCAGACTCACAGAACCCAAGAATGGACTAACAGTCACGAAAGGGAAATGGACTGGGGAAGATGGGTGGGACGGGAGGGATAAGGGGTAAAATGGGGTATTACGATTAGCACACATAATACAGTGGGGAGGGAGGATATGGAGAAGGCAGTATAACACAAAGAAGACAAGTAGTGATTCTATAGCATCTTACTATGCTGATGGACAGTGATTGTAATGGGGTATGTGATAGGGACTTGAAAATAGGGGGAGTCTAGTAACCATAATGTTGCTCATGTAATTGTACATTAATAATAGCAAAAATAAAATAGTGAAGATGTTTGCATTAATGTAAAGAATGACAATATTCTAACTTCTCTGTTTGGAAAATATAGTTACTTTTCATAAAAATGTTATTTCTATTAACATAGAATTTGCTAAATAAATTAGTAACATTTTAAGTTTATAGTTTTGATTTCTAAAATGTTATATATGACCAACATAAACAAAGGCTCTGCAAAATGCTCAAAAATGTTGAAGAATGCAGAGACCAAAATACTTGAAAACTTGTGTCCTAGGATAAGCCCTAATCTAGACACACCCAAATAAACTCTAAAGCCAAACCTTAACAAGATCTGCAAATGGGACATTCTCGAAACTGAGTCCTACCACAATAAAGAAATTTGGAAAACACTTTGTGCTTTCCGCAGAAATGCACTACAAACCATGAAACCAAAGTTTTCTAATAGTTCAGGGTGATCTGAGAGCTACTGAGTTCTCTGCTAAAACAAGAATTAAAATTTTTCAGAGAAAGATAAGTGATAAAAACACTGCAGAGTCTTTAGAATGTTTGCTATTGAATTGAAGATTATTAGACATACTTTAAAAAAGGAAAATGTGATCCACAGCCAAGAACCACAACAACAAAAAACTTTCAAAGAAATCACTTCTGAGATGGCGCAGATACTGGAATTGGCAGATAAAGACTTTGAAGCAACTATTACAAATAAATTTGAAGAATTAAAGGAAAATATGGCTTGAAGAAGTAAACAGAGATTCTTTAAAAACCAAGCAGGAAATTCTAGACCTGAAAAGTTGAAGGAATCACACTATCTAATTTCAAGATTTATTTCAAAGAGCTATAGTAATTAAGACAGTGTATTATTGGAGTAAGAATAGATATTTAGATCAATGGAATAGAGAACAGACCAGCACATGAATGGATAAATGATTTTTCTACAAAGAAGACAAAGTAATTTAATGTCGAAAATACAGCCTTTTTGACAAACCATACTAGAACACAAAACCACAAAACTTGACTATTGCCTCATGCTGTACAAACAAATTAGTGGTAAATGAGATATAAATATAAAAGTTAAAACAATAAAATCTGTGGAACAAAACATGGAAGAACACCTTCATGAATTTGAGATAGAAAAGATTTCTCAGGATAAAAAGAGCTTAAGCCATAAGAGAAATGATTGACAAACTGTACTTCATTAACATTAAGACTTTCTGCTCTTCAAAAGACACCATTTAAGAACATGAAAAGGCAAATCACAGACCGGAACAAAATGTTAATAACAAATATTTGTGGTAAAGAATTCAGATCCAGATTGTATAATGAACTCCTACAAATCAATAATCAAAAGACAAACAACCCTATTTGGAAAATGGGCAAAAAAATAGGATACTTCACAAAAGATACACAAGTTACTAATAAATGAAAAGATGCTCAATATCATTAGTCAACATATAAATTGGCATTTTAAAAACAGGTAATATCAAGTGTTAATGAGGATATACTCAACTGGAACTCTTACATATTGCTGGGGGGCACAGAAAATGGTGTAACCATTTTGGAAATCAGTTTGGTAGGTTTTTATAAAGATGAAAATACATTACTATATGTCCTATTCTACTTTTAGGTAATAACCAAGAGGAAAAGAAATGCATTCACACAAAAAACTTGTACATGAATATTCCTATTTTCCTTATAAGAGTAAAAATTAGGAATGATCTCAATATCCATGAACAGGCAAAAGAATAAGCAAATTGTGGTATATCCATACAACAGAAAACTACTCAACATTAAAAAAAAATGAACTACTGACTCAGAGAAGAGAGATGAAATACCTAAAACATTATGGTGAGCAAAAGAAACCAGGCAGCAAAGAACATTTCTGGAAGTGACAGAAAACAGATTAATTATTGCCTGGGGATGATAGAGGGGAAGAGAAAACTGACTACAAACGGACACCAGAGAACATTAGAGTGATTAGAATGTTCTATTAAATTGACTGCTGTAGCAATTACATGGGTGTATACATTTGTCAAAACTCAACAGTAAGTACACTAAAAATGGATGCACCTTATTTCATTATCTCAAACACATTTTATATTACAATTCAATAAAGTTGATTTTTTTAAAAGCTCAATTGAGGTGTTTAACTGCAGATTAATAACACACGAAGAGAAAACTACTGAACTACAATATACTCAATAGATGTTTCAAAGAATGCTGCATGGAGAGATAATCATGAACACAGGATGGAGTGAGAAGGTCTAACATGCTGTAATCAGTCTAAAAGAAAAAAAACATATATATTTGAAAAGATAATGCCTAAGATTTTCCCAGAACTAATAAAAGACACAGGTTCAATCTACAGGTTCAAGAAGCCCAAACAGGATAAACTCAGTAATGCAGAAAAAAAAAAGTAATACACTTATAAACAGGAACACGTACTACTAAAACTCGTATTGTGTTCACTTGGCCCTTTTTCTTTCCATAACATACTTTTTGGTGTATAGAATGAGGACCACAGGGAGCTGGCACCCATGGTTTACCCTTCTTTTCACTGTCAGTTTAAGCAATAAACTGCCCGAGATCTAACAGTACCTTGCTGCAGCTTTACTAGTCAAGTAAGTCAGGCCCCACGTTTGGCCTTAGCTTGGCATGTAGCGTGTACTCAACCAGCGGGGAGCCGCCTTGTGCACTGTTGAGATGTTTAACAGCTCCCCTAACCACCACCCACTAGATGTCAACAGCACTCCCCTACGGTGACAACCAAAAATGTCTCTAGACATTGCTAAATATCTCCTCAATGGGCGAAATTGCTCCTGGTTGAAATCAGTGCTCCTTAGGTTCACAGGGAGTCACACCCACTCCCCCCACCACAAACATTTATGCAAGATGGGACACACAAAGGTTCCCGCTGCTTCCCTCTCTCTTAACACGTTCACATATTGGGTTGCTGCAGATGATTTCATTTGAAGAAAGATTTCTATGACTTAAAAACATAATAGGAAATAAGTAAATGGTAAATCAGTAAAATAGTAACTAGCAATTAAAACAAATGTAATCATAAATAGTAGTAAATAGTAAAAAATAAAAATGACCTCTAAGGTTTTAAGTTTAAGATGCTCTATGATCTATGAATGTATCTTTAAGTACTGACTTAATCAATTAGTAGGTTTTTTAAATATAAGGGAAAAAAACTACTAGCTTAAACAGGAAAATTTATTAAAGAACAGAGGTATTTCATTAAAAGCAAAAGCAGAAATGTCTAAAAATTTATCTTGCTGCCACCTAATACTATCTTCCAGCACTATCACTATTATCCTCAGATACAGATAATACATACAACCTGTATTCTCTGAATCTTAATTCCAAACTCTCACTAAAGAGAGTTGGTCCAACTCATCTCAGTATTTGGTTCTGGGCTTCCTAAGTTTGGACAGAGAACCAGGAAGCAGCAATAAACAATGGTGATGAGGAAAAGGTATTAGTTTCAAGAGAAGAGTACTTGGGCAGATACCTCAGTGGGCACTTATCACAGTAACAGATCTAAAGTTTAAAAGATTATGTAGATATATTTATACAAGGCAATTGACTAAGCTTACAAAAAATATATCTCTAAGAGAATGAAATAATCGAGACTTCCACCTTCTATTTTGCACATTTCTATTATTCTATTAATGTTTATTATAAATATGTATGATTTTTTATACTGTGACATATTTCTCAGACAAAAAGTTATCTTTATGCATGCTTATGTTTGCCAAAATAATACTTCTCTTAGAGCTGTTTAAAGTAATTAATATGTAATTACTTTTTCTTGGAATGCAGATACTTATTCTTGTTGGGTGGACATTAAATATGGTGAAAGCATTTGATAAATAAGGGCAATATAAAATAAATCCATTAATTTAGAATCTGTGCTAATGCTGAGACTATAGAAGCTCTAAGTAAAAGTCAAGAGCTATCATATAAAAGTCCACATTTAATCATAGTTTCTTTAATCTTTCCCTTTCATACAAAAGTCACCAAAAATTCAGAATTCTGTCAACATATGGGACTGGCATACTTGTGACATGTTACTTATTTCACCTCAATGAACTACCTGCCTTCATGTGCTTCATCACATAGATACCAATTTATAACTTTTTTCCATGTACTTCACTGGAAGAAATCAGAATGCATTTCTTTTTTTAAAGTTCAGAAAAAAACAAATTCTCCTCTAAGTCTGCTTCACTTCCTCGTGGCAAAACACCACAGGCAAGGTTAAGAACACAGCTCTGGTCAAGAGCCTCTCGAACCACATTGCATGGGTTAGAATCCAGTTCTGCCACCTCCTAGTTCTGGTACCCTAGGAAGCTACTTCACCTCTGCCCTGCCATTTGCTAATCTGTAAGTCAGGAGATAATAACAGTACCTACCTCATGGGGTTATTAGGAGGACAAAACAAATATCCGAGGAGCTCTTAGAAGAGTGCCTGGCATGCAGTAAGCATGTACATAAAAAAGTAAAGGGGACTGAGAGGTATAAACATCGAGTTACAAAATAATTAAGTTATGGGGATGTACAGCATAGGGAATACAGATAAAAATAGTGTAATAAGACCCTGAGATAAGAGTTCAAGGGTAAGGTGACTTCCGGGAAGATGGCGGTGTGAGCAGGGCGGCAGAAATCTCCTCCCAAAACTATATATATCTTTGAAAATACAGCAAATACAACTATTCCTAAAAGAGAGACCAGAATACAGAGGAAAGCGCACAGTGAGCAGCTACACCTGAGAGGACATGGCACCCCCGGAGGCGGCCAGAGCAATAAACGACCCTGCGGAGCAGCGTGGCTATGGCTGTGGAAGAGTGTAGCAACAGCGCCACCTACAGCATCCCCACAGAATCTACTCCCAGTGGGCTTTTTTAAATTGTTTGTTGGCTTTTGTTTTGTTTTGTTTTTGTTTTTTCTTCTCTTTCGTTTTTCTTTTCTTTTCTTTCTTCTTCTTTTTTTTCTTTCTTTCTTCTTTTTTCTTTTTTTTTTCTTTTGAAGTCTTAAGGAGCCCGGCTGACATATGTGGCAACTACCAGTGACCACTTCTATAGCCATGAAAAGACACAGGAATATGGTCCAGACTAAGATCAACCAGACAACCCCAGAGAGGGAGCCTGAAGGGATGGAAATGCACAGTCTTCCTGAAAAAGAATTCAGAATAAAAGTCATAACCATGCTGATGGACCTACAGAGAAATGTGCAAGAGCTGAGGGAGGAAGTGAGGGAAGTGAGGAAAGACAATGCAGAAATCAGACAAGCGATCGACGGGCTTAACAGCAGACTGGATGAGATGCAAGAGACTGTTACTGGAATAGAAATCAGAGAACAGGAATACAGAGAAGCTGAGGCAGAGAAAGATAAAAGGATTTCTAGGAATGAAAGAATATTAAGAGAACTGTGTGACCAATCCAAATGGAACAATATTTGCATTATAGGAGTACCAGAGGAAGAAGAGAGAGAAAAAGGGATAGAAAGTGTCTTTGAAGAAATAATTGCAGAAAACTTTCACACGCTAGGGAAGGAAATAGTCTCGCAGTCCACCGAAGCCCACAGATCTCCCAACACAAGGGACCCAAGGAAGACAATACGAAGGCACATAATAATAAAAATGGCAAATATCAAAGATAAAGACAGAGTATTAAAGGCAGCTAGAGAGAGAAAAAAGATCACCTACAAAGGAAAACCCATCAGACTTCTCAACAGAAACCTTACAGGCCAGAAGAGAATGGCATGATATATTTAACATTATGAAACACAAGTGCCTCGAACCAAGAATATTGTATCCAGCACGATTATCATTTAAATATGACGGAGGGATTAAACAATTTCCAGACAAACGAAAGTTGAGAGAGTTTGCCTCTCATAAACCACCACTACAGGATATCTTAAACGGACTGCTCTAGAGGAAAGCACCCCTAAGGCTAAAAAGATATCACCAGGAAAAATAAAATCATAGCAAAGAAAGCAGACCATACAAATACTAACTGAAGGCAAAGAATAAAACATCTAGTATATAAAGAATGGAGGAGGAAGAATAAGAAGGGAGAGAAATAAACAAACATCAGATGGTGTTTACAATAACTTAACAAGAAAGTTAAGTTAGATTGTTAGATAATAAAGAAGCAACCCTTGAGACTTCCGGGAAGATGGCGGTGTGAGCAGGGCGGCAGAAATCTCCTCCCAAAACTATATAAATCTATAAAAACACAGCAAATACAACTATTCCTAAAACAGAAATCGGAGCACACAGGAAAGTGCACAGCATGCAGCCACACCTGGGGGGCTCAGCACCACGCGAGGCGGGTAAGATACAGAGCTGCGACCTGGCGGCACACGAACACTCACCCAGCCCAGCTAGCCAGTGGGAGGAGAGGATTCGGAGCAGGGAGGGAGTGGAAGAGCAGGTCTGCGAAATAACCAGCCCCGGTGGTCTGCGCCGGGAGCGCCAGGAGCACTGACACACATCGCGCGGTGCATCAGACACTGGAGAGGCAGAAGGTGCAGGTTTTGAGCGGGGAAGGCGCCGGGACCGTGCAGCCAGCGCCCAGGGACAAGAAAAAGGCGTGCTCCATTTGTAGCGGTCTCGGAGAGGCAGGGGACCCAGTGCGGGAAAACCATCGGCCCGGCGGGCTCAGTGCTGCAGGCTAGAAGTCCTGGGGAACTTTGGTCCCCTTCGCTAGTGACAGAGAGAAGGGAGCAACCACGCTGGAACTTTATACAGAAAACGATACCGTCTCATTCATTCCTGCCCCGCCAAGACCTACAAAAAAAGCGGTGCAGCTGCAGCTGCGAATTAGTGGAGCAACAGCGACACCTACAGCACGTTTAGAGAATCCACTCCCGGTGGGCTTTTTTGTTTTTTTTTTTTTTTTGTACGTTGTGTTATTTCTTGCTTTTTTTTTTTGCTTGTCTGTTTTATTTCTTGCCATTTTTTTTTCTTTTTTCACCTTCCTTCTCTTTCATTTCTTTCTTCTTTCTCTCTTTTCTTTCTCTTCCTTCTTTTTTTTCGGTGGTGCTTCTTTTTTCTTTTCTTTTCTTTTTAAACCTTAAAGAGCCCAGCTGACATACATGGCACCTACCAGTGACCACTCCTGTCAACATGACAAGCCAGAAGAATATGATAGACAAAGATCACCAAGATCCAGAGCACCTCTGAGAAGGAATCTGAAGGGATGAAATGCAGCATCTTCCTGAAAAAGAATTCAGAATAAAAGTCATAACAATGCTGATGGATCTACAGAGAAATATGCAAGAGCTGAGGGAGGAAGTGAGGGAACTGAGGAAAGACAATACAGAAATCAGACAAGCGATCGACGGGCTTAACAGCAGAATGGATGAGATGCGAAAGACTGTTAATGGAATAGAAAACAGAGAACAGGAGTACAGAGCAGCTGAGGCAGAGAGAGATAAAAGGATTTCTAGGAATGAAAGAATATTAAGAACTGTGTGACCAATCCAAACGGAACAATATTCGCATTATAGGAGTACCAGAGGAAGAAGAGAGAGAAAAAGGGATAGAAAGTATCTTTGAAGAAACAGTTGCTGAAAACTTCCCCATGCTGGGAAATGAATCTCATGTCCATAGAGTAGATCTCCCTAACACAAGGGACTGGGAAGACAACACCAAGACACATAATAATTAAAATGGCAGATCAAAGATAAGGACAGAGTATTAAAGGTAGCTAGAGAAAGAAAAAAGATGACCTTCAAAGGAAAACCCATCAGACTAACATCAGACTTCTCAACAGAAACCTTACAGGCTAGAAGAGAATGGCATGATATATTTAATGCAATGAAACAGAAGGGCCTCGAAACAAGAATACTGTATCCAGCATGATTATCATTTAAATATGATGGAGGGATTAAACAATTTCCAGACAAGAAAAAGCTGAGAGAATTTGCCTCCCATAAACCACCTCTACAGGACATCTTAAAAGAACTGCTCTAGATGGAAGCACTCCTAAGGCTAAAAAGCTGTCACCAGAGAAAATAAAATCATAGCAAAGAAAGCAGACCATCCAAATACTAACTAAAGGCAAAGAATAAAACACCTAGTATATAAAGAATGGAGGAGGAAGAATAAGAAGGGAGGGAAATAAAGAAACATCAGACTGTGTTTACAATAACTTAACAAGAAAGTTAAGTTAGATTGTTAGATAGTAAAGACGCAACCCTTGAACCTTTGGTAACCACGAATCTAAAGCCAGCAATGGCAATAAGTACATATCTTTCTATAATCACCCTAAACGTAAATGGACTGAATGCACCAATCAAAAGACACAGAGTAACAGAATGGATAAAAAAGCAAGACCCATCTATATGCTGCCTACAAGAAACTCACCTCAAACGCAAAGATATCCCCAGATTAAAAGTGAAGGGATGGAAAAAGATATTTCATGCAAATAACAAGGAGAAAAAAGCAGGTGTTGCAGTACTTGTATCAGACAAAATAGACTTCAAAACGAGGAAAGTAGCAAGAGATAAAGAAGGACATTACATAATGATAAAGGGGTCATCCAACAAGAGGATATAACCATTTAAAATATATATGCACCCACCACAGGGGCGCCGGCATTTGTGAAGCAAATACTAACAGAATTAAAGGAGGAAATAGACAGCAATGCATTCATCTTAGGTGACTTCAACACACCACTCACTCCAAGGGACAGATCAACCAGACAGAAAATAAGTAAAGACACAGAGGCACTGAACAACACACTAGAACAGATGAACCTAGCAGATATCTACAGAACTCTACACCCAAAAGCAACAGGATACACATTCTTCTCAAGTGCACATGGAACATTTTCCAGAATAGACCACATACTAGGCCACAAAAAGAACCTCAGTAAAATCGAAAATATTGAAATTCTACCAACCAACTTCACGGATCATAAAGGTATTAAACTAGAATTAAACTTTAGAAAGAAAACAAAAAGGCTCACAAATACATGGAGACTTAACAACATTCTCCTAATTAATCAATGAGTCAATGACCAAATCAAAACAGAAATCAAAGAGTATATGGAGACAAATGACAACAACAACACAAAGCCACAGCTTCTGTGGGACGCAGCAAAGGCAGTTCTAAGAGGAAAGTATATTGCAATCCAGGCCTATCTAAAGAAAGAAGAACATTCCCAAATGAATAGTCTAAAGACACAATTACTGAAATTGGAAAAAGAAGAACAAATGAGGCCCAAAGTCACCAGAAGGAGGGACATAATAAAGATTAGAGAAGAAATAAATAAAATTGAGAAGAATAAAACAATAGAAAAAATCAATAAAACCAAGAGCTGGTTCTTTGAAAAAATAAACAAAATAGATAAACCCCTAGCCAGACTCATTAAGAGAAAAAGAGAATCTACACACATAAACACAATCAGAAATGAGAAAGGAAAAATCACGACGGATCCCACAGAAATACAAAGAATTATAAGAGAATATTATGAGAATCTATATGCTAACAAGCTGGAAAACCTAGAAGAAATGGACAACTTTTTAGAAAAATACAACCTTCCAAAACTGACCAAACAAGAAACAGAAAAACTAAACAGACCAATCACCAGCAACGAAATTGAAGCGGTAATCAAAAAACTACCCAAGAACAAAACCCCCGGACCAGATGGATTCACCTCTGAGTTCTACCAGACATATAGAGAAGAAATAACACCCATTCTCCTTAAAGTTTTCCAAAAATAGAAGAGGAGGGAATACTTCCAAACTCATTCTATGAAGCCAGCATCACTCTAATACCAAAACCGGGCAAAGACCTCACCAAAAAAGAAAATTACAGACCAATATCCCTGATGAACGTAGATGCAAAAATACTCAACAAAATATTAGCAAACCGAATTCAAAAATACATCAAGAGGATCATACACCATGATCAAGTGGGATTCATCCCAGGGATGCAAGGATGGTACAACATTCGAAAATCCATCAACATCATCCACCACATCAACAAAAAGAAGAACAAAAACCACATGATCATCTCCATAGATGCTGAAAAAGCATTTGACAAAATTCAGCATCCATTCCTGATTAAAACTCTCAACAAAATGGGTATAGAGGGCAAGTACCTCAACATCATAAAGGCCATATATGACAAACCCACAGCTAACATCATACTTAACAGCGAGAAGCTGAAAGCTTTTCATCTAAGATCGGGAACAAGACAGGGATGCCCACTCTCTCCACTGTTATTCAACATAGTACTGGAGGTCCTAGCCACAGCAATCAGACAAAACAAAGACATACAAGGCATCCAGATTGGTAAAGAAGAAGTCAAATTGTCACTATTTGCAGATGACATGATACTGTACATAAAAAACCCTAAAGACTCCACTCCAAAACTACTAGAACTAATATCTGAATTCAGCAAAGTTGCAGGATACAAAATTAACACACAGAAATCTGTTGCTTTCCTATACACTAATGATGAACTAACAGAAAGAGAAATCAGAAAAACAATTCCATTCACAATTGCATCAAAAAGAATAAAATACCTAGGAATAAACCTAACGAAGGAAGTGAAAGACCTGTACTCTGAAAACTACAAGACACTCCTAAGAGAAATTAAAGAGGACACTAACAAATGGAAATGCATCCCATGCTCTTGGCCAGGAAGAATAAATATTGTTGAAATGGCTATACTACCTAAAGCAATCTACAGATTCAATGCAATCCCTATCAAACTACCAACAGCTTTCTTCAATGAACTGGAAAAAATAATTCTAAAATTCATATGGAACCACAAAAGACCCCGAATAGCCAAAGCAATCCTGAGAAGGAGGAATAAAACAGGGGGAATTATGCTCCCTGACTTCAAGCTCTACTACAAAGCCTCAGTAATCAAGACAATTTGGTATTGGCACAAAAACAGACCCACAGACCAGTGGAACAGAACAGAAAATCCAAACATTAATCCAAACATATACAGTCAATTAATATTTGATAAAGGAGCCTTGGATATACAATGGGGAGATGACAGCCTCTTCAGCAGCTGGTGTTGGAAAAACTGGACAGCTACATGTAAAAGAATGAAACTGGACTATTGTCTAACCCCATACATAAAAGTAAACTCAAGGTGGATCAAAGACCTGAATGTAAGTCATGAAACCATAAAACTCTTAGAAAAAAGACATAGGGAAAAATCTCTTGAACATCAACATGAGTGACTTCTTCATGAACATATCTCCCCGGGCAAGGGAAACAAAAGCAAAAATGAACAAGTGGGACCATATCACGCTGAAAAGCTTCTGTACAGCAAAGGACACCATCAGTAGAACAAAAAGACATCCTACAGTATGGGAGAATGTATTCATAAATGACGTATCTGATAAGGGGTTGACATCCAAAATATATAAATAACTTATGCACCTTAACAAACAAAAAGCAAATAATCCAATTAAAAAATGGGAAGAGGGCATGAATATACACTTCTCTAAAGAAGAAATTCAGATGGCTAAAAGGCACATGAAAAGATGCTCCACATCGCTAATCATCAGAGAAATGCAGATTAAAACCACAATGAGATATCACCTCACACCAGTGAGGATGGCCAACATCCAAAACACAAACAACAACAAATGTTGGCGAGGATGTGGAGAAAAGGGAACCCTCCTACACTGCTGGTGGGAATGCAAATTAGTTCAACCATTGTGGAAAGCAGTATGGAGGTTCCTCAAAAAACTCAAAATAGAAATACCATTTGACCCAGGAATTCCACTCCTAGGAATTTACCCTAAGAATACAGCAGCCCAGTTTGAAAAAGACATATTCACCCCTATGTTTATCGCAGCACTATTTACAATAGCCAAGAAATGGAAGCAACCTAAGTGTCCATCGGCAGATGAATGGATAAAGATGTGGTACATATACACAATGGAATATTATTCAGCCATAAGAAGAAAACAAATCCTACCATTTGCAACAACATGGATAGAGCCAGAGGGTATTAGGCTCAGTGAAATAAGCCAAGCCGATAAAGACAAGTATCAAATGATTTCACTCACATGTGGAGTATAAGAACAAAGAAAAAAACTGAAGGAACAAAACAGGAGCAGACTCACAGAACCCAAGAACAGACTAATAGTTACCAAAGGGAAAGGGACTGGGGAAGATGGTTGGGAAGGGAGGGATAAGAGGGAAAAAGGGGCATTACGATTAGCAGACGTAATGCTGGGGGGGCATGGGGAGGGCTGTACAACTCAGAGAAGACAAGCAGTGATTCTATAGCATCTCACTACGCTGATGGACAGTGACTGTAATGGCGTTGGTGGGGGGGACCTGATGAAGGGGGTAGTTTAATAACCACAATATTGCACATGTAACTGTAGAATAATGAGACCAAAATAAATTATAAAATAAATAGTGTAATAGCTTTGTATGGTGACAGGTGGTAATCAGACTTATCATGGGGTTCATTTCAAAATGTATAAAAATATCAAATCACTATAATGTATACCTGAAATTAACAAGACACTTTATTTCACCTATACTTCAATTTTTTAAAAGAAGAACTTAGAAAATATTTAATTGCTCATTCCAAAAATTAACCGAAGTAAATAATTTTTACTAATTTACATAGGAGAGTAGTTCTTTGTGATCCAACTTTGGCATGAAATTTTATAATAATAAAAGAATCCTCTAATTAGGTTTTGCTCCTATTATGAAGTTCTCCTTCATAATACAGAAAATCAAGAATGTTTTAAATGCACATTACATCTGGAATAACTTAGAAATGGATTTGTCTGTATATTTATGTATAGCAGATTTTAAATATACATCAATTACATCCTTTTTGCAATAAAGAGTTAAGCCAGGCCACAACACATTTGGGAAATCAGCACTATCTACTTACACAAACCACAGCCTTACTATACGGTATGGCAAGCTTGGGCATAAATATAAGAATGATTATAGCAAAGCATATCTCTTTCTACCTAGAAATTCCAGAAAATCAAGTCTAAGAAAAAGTTCTGTCCAGGAGTCAGACCAACCTGTGCTTTAGAATACTGCTCTGTACAGAGCAGTTTTCTGACCTTCGTCAAGTTCCTTCACCTTTGTCAATCTCAATTTCCTCTTTCATAAAACACTACCTTCCTTAGAGGATTGCAGTTAAAATTAAGTGAGACAGCATATATAAAACCTAGTTTGTTTCTCAGCACATAGCAGGGACTCAATAACACCCTGTCCCTTCAATCAGCATCTTACATCTGCCTTTCAAAAACAGAATCATGTACATAGAAAGTGCTAAAAACTGTACATTGGAACAAATCAAGGCAAACTAGTAACTACAGCCCTAGGAGCAACGAATTCATTTGTGCCAAATCAATTATTTTTTTTAGCTTTCCTTTTATTTGGGGAAGATTACTAGTTCCAAAACTTGACTAGACTCAGCTAAAAGAAAGACTAACAAGGAATGAAGCAGATAACTTTACAGTCTAACCATGTAAGTTTATAACAGGATCACAGAATTTTTACAGTTCTAAAGGACAATGACCACATGCAAAAGGGGCTTCCCAATCTGCCTCTGGAAGAGAAGAGCAGACCCTTTGCCTGTCTTTCTGAATCCTTCCCTAAATTGTTCACCCCACATTCCTTCTCTCAAGGCCTCAAGGACTTACTAGAATCCCAAGTAAACTCCCCATTAGGATAAAATATGAAGACCCAATAAAATCTGTTTTAGTGTTACTAGATAAAAGGTTTAAAGTTACACATTTATAATCATTTTCCACAAGGAACACAGCATCGGACCTGTATATCCCAGCTCTGTTTTGAACTTCAGTTTCTTTAGAAATTATATCACTACTATTATTTTCCTGTACCTCTGAAAATTGATTCCACAGACTGAAATCTCAATATACTGTTGTACTTTCAATCTGCAGGAGACAAAGAATATAACTCAAGTTTTAATTCTTTGGAAAATATATCAAATAATTTTTTTAAACTATGTTTTTGTTCTTCTTTTGGTTTCAATAAATATCCTATTGACAATACTCTTAATGATGGTATTCAATCATATTTTCACATCCCAACTAAGCTCCCTTCCCCCATGTTGAGGAGGAAAAGTGCCTTTTCTGTCAATGTAATTCTTCCTTGCCCTTTCCCTTCTCAATTCCTAGTGGGTTGCAATTTTCAGAAACAGCAACTTACGATGCCCTCTGGCAGCTTGAGAAATTATTTACTCCTAATTAATTTGCTTTAAAAAATATCATTGTTCACACCTCTTCACTTGTTACGGTTTCATACACTTTATATTTAGTCAGAGCATCACTAAAACTTTATACTCCTGCTACTGAAACATTTATGGGAAAAATGTTTAAGTTACCTTAATGATTTTCCATTATCTTATGTGCAATGTCTCCAACTGACTAGGTTAAAAAACCTAGAGTGCCATGGAAAAATAAAACTGATTTTATGTCTTATCAAATCATAATTCAAGTATACAAAATTACAAAAGATATGAAACAGAGGACATAAACTAATTCATATTGATGATAATAAAGAGCAGCATATGGTAATTGCCACCCAGTCCACCACTAAGCTTTTACTGAGTGTCAGAATAAAAATGACCTATGAGAACACCTTACCATTGCCACTCCAGGGAAAAGAAAATGGAAAGAAAGGCATTTTATGAGGCTGGACCTGGATTATTATTTCATTTAACTTCCCATAACAACCTGCTGCAGCAGAAATGATGCCCATTTTATAAATGAGAAATTGAGGCTCAAAGCAACTAAATTATTTGTACAAGATCAGTTTTTCAGTGGCAAAGTGGAATCCTTCCCTAATTCTAAAGGCAGGCATTTATTTTCTATCTTATCATTCTACACAAGTAGAAACTAAGATCACCTCAGAGCTTTAACTCAGGCTTGCTTTCCCTTATGTGAATCTGAAAGGCACATCTACACATTTGTCCTAAATACCTTACCTCCCATAGACAATGTCCTCTTCCAAATCCCATCAAACAATTTCCCTATGAGAAAGCATGAAACTGTAACTCTGAAATAATACATATGACAGCTAGGGTTCCATTTTAAGAGACCCACTAGAATATTTCCTGCTCTTGTTCCCTCAGTCCTCATTGGTCAAGCATATTTTCAAAGATCAACACTCAATACTGTGCCTCAAAAGGCAAAATAAAATATATGCCCTCTATTTCTAACCATGATTATTTGTAGCACAGCAAATCTAGACATTTTCAGGCTTGATACAGAATAACATGATACAGACACATTGTTGGATTTTTTAATGTCTGATTTTTACTGTCGCATGTGAGGGCAGAATATGAAACAACTAAGATTTGCATTTTTAACCCTAGATTCTGTTTAAAGATGAAAGATTTAACACCCACTCCATTTTACAAAGAGAATTAACAGATTCCAATAATTCAAGAACTAAAACAATCAGAGTACATAACATTTTTTAAAGCCTGAAACTGCAATTATCATATTTAACAACTTCCTAGTTTGGTCAGCTGAAAATGAGGAGTGCAAAGGACTGCATAAATCTTTTTCTCCCACATGGATCTGCCTCTGAAAATCTCAGTTACTGTACAACTGCACCACACAAGGACGCAGTTCTAATATGCACGAGTTTCAGATGACACGATAACTATGTAAGGCAAAAGCTGACTGATGACAGGAGTCTTTTGCCTCAAATTCTATTTTTGTACAACCCCATACCTAAGCCATGCATCTCACTGGAATCCAGATTGTTTTGGACCACCATGGTTCATCTAAAAGTAAATGCAGATGTAGCATTAACTCATGTAACAGAGTAATAATAATAAGCAAAGCCTTGCATCATTTTTTAAAAGTATGAGCGTTTTTTTTGTTCTTGTGTTTTAAACTTTTTTCCTCTAATTTAAATGTCTTTCATATATTTCTTGAGTCCTTAGCAGAATTTCTAATAGAAGGCAATGAACGAATATATAAATACATGTATTTACCACCATTAACCAGAATGCCTACTAAAGTAGTCCCAAATTTATCAGGTAAATGCATAAATACTCTAACCTTCTTGAAAGCAGTTGAATGAATGTAAGTGGGCAAGTCATCAAGACAGCGTGCTCTTTGTCAGTAGGGATTATTTTAGAAGGAAAAACTACTATCATTCTCAGCTCTTCTCCTTTTTAAGGATACAAGAATGGAATTTTGTCAACTTTAACTTTTTATGAAAAAGCTACATTGGGATTTGTTTGAAAGATCCCAATTCAGTTTTTATATGGAAAACTGATGTTAAGAATGCCAAAGGAAGGTATTGTGGCAGGAAAAGCAAAAGAGACAATAATTAAACAAAAGCAAGTGAAATCAAATTCTCACTGAATCTTCAGTGAATTTTTGCAGAGAGAAAGTAAGGTGTAGGAAATGACTTTTCTTAACCTTGCTCATTTAAGGAGGACTCAGAATTAAGATAATGTGAGAGACTAAATAAAGAGTCCTAGCGGAGTTCTTTGGCAGCTACAATTTCTTTGGTTCTTATTAAGAAGCTGTGTTTCCAGGAATTCATCCTAATATAATTAAGGTTTACATATATATTTAATGAGAATATTCTCTATAATACTGATTATAAAACAATAGTGAAAAAATCAGAGATATTCTAAATGGCCTACCTAACATACGTCACTGACTTAAAAAGTAAAGGTTTTTATATAATTCTTCATAGCCTTTAAAATGAGATTAGATAAAATATCACTGATAATGATAAAGTCCTACATCAAGTCCTTTATTTCAAAAGAACCTAGATAGGAGATTAAACGTGGCAGCATGAGAGGTGAGACAGAGACTTCCTCCTAAAACCGCATATAATACAAAAATATAACTGATACAACTACTACTGAAAGAGCAACAGGAAAGAGGACTGCGCCAAACTGCCTATACCTGGAAACAAGAGCAGACCTCACAGAACAGGGTAAGGTACTAAAGCTGTGGCCCAGCAGGACCTAAGCCCTTCCCCCACCCCATCTCAGGGGTGGGAGGAAGAGAAACGGAGCAGGGAGGGAGTGGAGACCTTAGACTGCTGAATTTCTAACTCCGGAGATCTGCTCTGGAAGCACAAACCTACATTTCATGGTCCTTGCATGATGGTCTCGTAATTAGGGGGCTGGAAAGCTAAGACAGGCAGAATTCCTGGAGAGACTGAGATTCCAGCTCCTTGTGGAAAGCAGGGATCCATATCTGGCTGCTCTGGGACAAAAGAAAGGCAGGAAGTTTGAGAGACTTCCTAACAAGGAAGCCCTTAGCAAGAGGGCTGCTAAAGAGGCAAGGATTGCACAGAGCTTACTGCTCAGGATAAAGGACAGGTAGACAAACTGTCCGGGTGCACTCTGCCCAGCAGGTTGGGAGCTTTCATGATCTTCAGATGCTCCAGCTCCCTGGCTGCCTACACAGTGCAAAGAACCCCTTCCATGATAGGCAGCCGACTGCGCCTTTCTCCTGGCCAGCCCCACCTGGCTCGCAACCGGCAAACCCTACCCTGGCATTAGTCCAGCCAGAGGGAAGATCTGTCTACAGCAACTACAAACACAAAGCATAGAGGCTTATACCTATGTGCTCGGCCCACTGGTTCAGGCAGTGGAGACAGGCATAGCAGCCAGGAAGCAGGAAACAGCTCTTTTCTTCCCCCAGGCACCAATACGACTCCCCTGCAACCCCCAACATTGCTTCAGGGGCTGAGCAGCGCCAGAGAGTAGAGCTTCTGGGCACTAGAGGGCGCCATACGCAAATATGAAACGCCAAAGGAACCTGGTTCAGAGTAAAATTATTAATACAACACCTGAGAAAGATTTAAATGATATCGACCTCATGATTCTCCCTGAAAGGGAGTTCAAAATAAAAATCATTAACATGCTCACGGAGGTACGGAAAGATATTCAAGAACTCAGGAATGAACTCAGGTCAGAGATCCAATCATTGAAGAGCACAATGAGAGTATTAAAAGCAGATTGGATATGGTGGAGGAGATGATAAATGAAATAGAAACTAGAGAAGAGGAATACAAAGAAGCTGAGGCACAGAGAGAAAAAAGAATCTCTAAGAATGAAAGAATATGGCAAGAACTGTGTGACCAATCCAAACGGAACAATATTCGCATTAGAGGGGTAACAGAAGAAGAGAGAGAAAAAGGGATAGAAAGTGTCTTTAAGGAGGTAATTGCTGAAAAGTCCCCCAATCTGGGGAAGGAGATAGTCTCTCAGGCCATGGAGGTGCACATATCTCCCAACACAAAGGACCCAAGGAAGACAACACCAAGACATATAGTAATTAAAATGGCAAAGATCAAGGATAAGAACAGACTATTAAAAGCAGCCAGAGAGAGAAATAAAATCACATACAAAGGAAAGCCCATCAGGCTATCATCAGACTTCTCAAAAGAAACCTTACAGTCCAGAAGGGAGTGGCATGATGTATTTAATGCAATGAAGCAGAAGGGCCTTGAACCAAGATTACTCTATCCAGCAAGATTATCATTTAAATTTGAAGGAGGGATTAAACAATTCCCAGATAAGCAAAAGCTGAGAGAATTTACCTCCCACAAACCATCTCTACAGTATATTTTGGAGGGACTGCTATAGATGGAAGTGTTCCTACGGGGAACTGGCTGTCACCAGAAGTAATAAAACACAGTAAAGAAAGTAGAACAGCTAATTACTAAGCAAATGCAAAATTAAATTAACTATCCCTAAAGTCAATTAAGTGATAGACAAAGAGTACAGAATATGACACCTAATATATAAAGAATGGAGGAGGAAGAAATGGGAGGAGAAAAAAAAAAGAACCTTTAGATTATGTTTGTGATAGCATATTAAGTGAGTTAAGATAGACTCTTAAATAGTAGGGAAGTTAACCTTGAACCTTTGGTAACCATGAATCTAAAGCCTGCAATGGCAATAAGTACATACCTATCCATAATCACCTTAAATGTAAATGGACTGAATGCACCAATCAAAAGACATAGAGTCACTGAATGGATAAAAAAAAAAGACCCATCTATATGCTGCCTTCATGACACTCACTTTAAACCCAAAGACATACACAGACTAAAAGTGAAGGGATGGAAAAAGACATTTCATGCAACTAATGGGGAGAAAAAAGCACGAGTTGCAGTACTTGTATCAGACAAAATAGACTTCAAAACAAAGAAAGTCACAAGAGACAAAGAAGGACATTACATAATGATAAAGGGGTCAGTCCAACAATTATAATAGTTATATTATAAATATCTATGCACCCAACACAGGAGCACCTACATATGTGAAACAAATACTAACAGAATTAAAAAGGGAAATAGAATGCACTGCATTCATTCTAGGAGATTTCAACACTCCACTCACTCCAAAGGACAAATCAACCAGACAGGAAGGAAATAAGTAAAGAGGCAGAAGCACTGAACAACACATTAGAACAGATGGACCTAACAGACATCTACAGAACTCTACACCCAAAAGCAGCAGAATACACATTCTTCTCAAGTGCACATGGAACATTTTCAAGTATAGATCATATACTAGGCACAAAAAGAGCCTCGGTAAATTCAAAAAGATTGAAATTGTACCAACAAGTTTCTCAGACCACAAAGGTATGAAACTATCCCACAAACACATGGAGGCTTCATAACATGCTGCTAAATAAACAATGGATCAATGACCAAATAAAACAGAGATCAAGCAATATATGGAGACAAATGACAACAATAATTCAATACCACAAAATCTGTGGGACACAGTGAAGGCCGTGCTAAGAGGAAAGTATATTGCAATACAGGCTTACCTCAGGAAAGAAGAACAACCCCATATGAGCAGTCTAAACTCACAATTAACAAAACTAGAAAAAGAAGAACAAGTGAGACCCAAAGTCAGCAGAAGGAGGGGCATAATAAAGATTAGAGCAGAAATAAATAAAATTAAGAAGAATAAAATAGAAAAGATCTATGAAAGCAAGAGCTGGTTCTTCGAGAAAATAAACAAAATAGATAAACCCCTAGCCAGACTTATCAAGAAAAAAAGAGAGTCTACTCACATAAACAGAATCAGAAATGAGAAAGGAAAAATCACTACGGATACCACAGAAATACAAAGGACTATTAAAGAATACCATGAAAAATTATATTCTAACAAACAGGATAACCTAGAAGAAATGGGCAACTTTCTAGAAAAATACAACCTTCCAAGGTTGACCCAGAAAGAAACAGAAAATCTGAACAGACCAATTACTAGCAATGAAATTAAACTGGTAATCAAAAGCCTAACTAAGAAGGAAACTCCTAGACTAGATGGCTTCACCGCTGAATTTTACCAAACATTTAATGAAGACCTAATACCCATCCTCCTTAAAGTTTTCCAAGGAGTAGAAAAAAGGGAATGCTTCCAAACTCATTCTATGAGGCCAGCATCACTCTAATACCAAAACTGGGCAAAGACACCACAAAATAAGAAAATTACAGACCACTATCCCTGATGAACACAGATGCAAAAATACTCAACAAAATATTAGCAAACCCAAATCAAAAATACATCAAAAGGATCATCCATCATGAATGATAAAGTAGGATTTATTCCAGGGATGCAAGGATGGTACAACATTCGAAAATCCATCAACATCATCCACCACATCAACAAAAAGGAGGACAAAAACCACATAATCATCTCCATAGATGCTGAAAAAGCATTCGACAAAATTCAACATCCATTCACGATAAAAACTCTCAACAAAATGGGTACAGAGGGTAAGTACCTCAACATAATAAAGGCCATATATGACAAACCCAAAGCCAACATTAGACTTAACTGTGAGAAGCTGAAAGCTTTTCCTCTAAGATTGGGAACAAGACAAGGATGCCCACTCTTCCCACTTCTATTCAACATAGTACTGGAGGTCCTAGCCATGGAAATCAGACAACACAAAGAAATAAAAGTCATCCAGATTGGTAAAGAAGAAGTTAAACTGTCCCTATTTGCAGACGACATGATATTGTACATAAAAAACCCTAAAGAATCCACTCCAAAACTACTAGATCTAATATCAGAATTCAGCAAAGCTATGGGATACAAAATTAATACGCAGAAATCTGTGGCATTCCTATATACTAACAATGAACTAGCAGAGAGAGAAATCAGGAAACCAATTCCATTCACAGTTGCATCAAAAACAATAAAATACTTAGGAATAAACCTAACCAATGAGTGAAAGACCTATACTCTGAAAACTACAAGACACTCTTAAGAGAAGCACCAAAAAATGGAAACATATCCTGTGCTCATGGATAGAAAGAATTAATATTGTCAAAATGGCCATCCTGCCTAAAGCAATCTACAGATTCAATGCAATTCCTATCAAAATACCAATAGCATTCTTCAATGAACTAGAGCAAATGATTCTAAAATTCATATGGAACCACAGAAGACCCCATATAGCCAAAGCAATCCTGAGAAGGAAGAACAAAGCTGGAGGAATTATGCTCCCCAACTTCCATCTGTACTACAAAGCCACAGTAATCAAGACAATTTGGTACTAGCACAAGAACAGACCCATAGACCAATGGAATAGACTAGAGAATCCTGATATAAACCCAAGTATATATGGTCAATTAATATATGATAAAGGAGCCATGGATCTACAATGGGGCAATGACAGCCTCTTCAACAGCTGGTGTTCACCAAAACTGGACAGCTACATGCAATAGAATTAAACTGGATTATTGTTTAACCCCATACACAAAAGTAAATTCAAAACGGATCAAAGAACTGAATGTAAGTCATGAAACCATAAAACTCTTAGAAGACAACATAGGCAAAAATCTTCTGAATATAAGCATGTGCAACTTCTTCCTGAACGCATTTCCTCAGGCAAGGGGAACAAAAGCAAAAATGAACTCATGGGACTACATCAAACTAAAAAGTTTTTGTACGGCAAAGGACACCATCAACAGAACAAAAAGGCATCCTACAGTACGGGAGAATATATTTTTAAATGACATATCCGACAAGGGGTTAACATCTAAAATATATAAAGAACTTACACGCCTCAACACCCAAAAACCAAATAACCCGATTAAAAAATGGGCAGAGGATATGAAGAGACACTTCTCCAAAGAAGAAATTCAGATGGCCAACAGACACATGAAAAGATGCTCCACAACAGTAATCATCAGGGAAATGCAAATTAAAACCACAATGAGATATCACCTCACACCAGTAAGGATGGCCAGCATCAAAAAGACTAAGAACAACAAATGCTGGCAAGCATGCGGAGAAAGGGGAACCCTCCTACACTGCTGGTGGGAATGTAAGCTAGTTTAACCAATGTGGAAAGCAACATGGAGCTTCCTCAAAAAACTAAAAATAGAAATACCATTTGACCCAGGAATCCCAATCCTTGGAATTTAGCCAAAGAATACAACTTCTCAGATTCAAAAAGATGTATGCACCCCTATGTTTATCACAGCACTTTTTACAATAGCCAAGATATAGAAGCAACCTAAGTGTCCATCAGTAGATGAATGGATAAAGAAGGTGGTACTTATACACAATGGAATACTATTCAGCCATAAGAAAGAAACAAATCCTACCATTTGCAACAACATGGATGGAGCTGGAGGATATTATGCTCAGTGAAATAAGCCAGGCAGAGAAAGACAAGTGCCAAATGATTTCCCTCATTTGTGGAGTATAACAACGAAACAAAACTGAAGGAACAAAATAGCAGCAGACTCGGAGACTCCAAGAAGGGACTAGAGGTTACCAAAGGGGAGGGGTGTGGAAGAGCGGGTGGGGAGGGAGGGAGAAGGGGATTGAGGGGTATTATGTTTAGTATACATGGTGTGGGGGGTCACGGGGAAAATAGTGTAGCACAGAGAAGGCAAATAGTGAATCTGTGGCATCTTACTACACTGATGGACAGTGACTGCATTGGGATATGGGTGGGGACTTGATAATATGGGTAAATGTAATAACCACATTGTTTTTTCAAGTCAAACCTTCATAAGAGTGAATATCAATAATACTTTAATAAAAAAATAGAACTTAGATAAAAGAAGCATGTTCATTATGTACTTTCTGGATGGGGATTCAGAGGAGGAGGAAAGGAATTTTAATTTCAATAAAATATTAAAAGCACTGATAGAATGAAAAATTCAGAGAGGTACAGGTAGGAAAATAGAACACTAAAGCCTAAAAAGGATACTATTTCAAGAAACTGAAAACTATATAAAATTCTATGACTAATGACAGAAAAGTCCAATGAATATGAAAACAAGGTGAAGCAAGAAGAGATCAAGGTAGGGAAACTGAACGTCTAGAAGAGTATATAAGATTATATATACCAAATTCAATAATAGTTATCACACAGTAGCTAATCATAAGTAACTGAACTGGTTTTGTGGTCAGAGATAATGTTATAAATTCAAGCTTTTCAGGGTTGTTTTACATACCGACTTAGTCCAGAACATGACTGTTTTAACTGAGAGACTTGGGAGGTAATGCCTACTTAGGAGAAAATGGGGGAATCAACTGAAAATGGAAGATGTAAAAGATCAAAAATGGGTATTCAATGAAATAAGCCAGGTGGAGAAAGACAAGTGCCATATGATTTCCCTCATTTGTGGAGCATAACAATGAAGCAAAACTGAAGGAACAAAATAGCAGCAGACTCAGAGACTCCAAGAAGAAACTCATGGTTACCAAAGGGGAAGGGTGTGCAAAGGCGGTTGGGGAGGGAGGGAGAAGTGGATTGAGAGGTATTATGTTTAGGACACATGGTGTGGGGGGTCATGGGGAAAACAGTGTAGCACAGAGAAGGCAAACAGTGAATCTGTGTCATCTTACTACCCTGATGGACAGTAACTGCATTGGGGTATGGGTGGGGACTTGATAATATGGGTAAATGTAGTAACCACATTGTTTTTTCATGTGAAACCTTCACATGAGTGTGTATCAATAATACCTTAATAAAAAAAAAGGAGAAAAAAAATGGTATTCAAAAGGTTATGGCAATGGACGTTGAAGTAACAAAGGACAATGACAGAGAATGTGCTGAAGAAGTGATATCAGGGATTGAAACAATTTGAGGAAAACTGAAACATATGTTGGAGGCCTAAGTAGATGGCTACAAAGAGGGAGAAAATCTTAATAATGACACTGCCGTTCTATCTTTTAAAATGACATATATATTTGAGTTTTATCATAAAGATAGTAAGTTTATCATAAAGCTGAAATGGATGTCATCCAGGAAGGCAGCAGTTAAGCAAACCAACCTGCCATGGGCTAAACAAACATCCACCATCTTGAGTATCAGGAAACTATGTTTAAGAGAAACTATGCTTAAGAGAAACTATGTCCTCCAGAAGCTTGTTTTAGATTTCAAGATGAAACTTTTTTTCACATAAAAAAACAAAATCTAAAATGTATGTGTGTATACATGGATATAAGAGAAAGAAATGCTGATTGAATTCAATTTCATATAATCTCAATACTTAAAATGGTTGAAAAGTTTTATTTTGTTAGAAATGGCTTTTTTCTCCAGACTATGGCACATGTTGAAAATATTAAACTTTACTGTACTCAAACCACTCACTCAAAGCTTCCCAGTACTATTAAAATAGCTGGAGTTCAATTTTAGTAACAGAAAGAAATATGGCTTTGCCTTAGTACTAGGTGACCTTCCCTGAATCAACCCAGAGCATCCAAATATGTCATCCAATTCAGTAAGAACTTGTACTTTACAATAGCTCTCATTTGATGCTAAGATGGAAAGTTTGCAGTCTTTTAAAGAGACTGTAAATTAACTATATTTGATAACGGTAATCCATCAAAATTTAGTTCCACATCAGTTGGCATCTGACTTGCATTTTGAGGGTTAATGTCATGAATCTTGTTCTTCACCAACTTTAATACCATCATTCCACTTGCCTTTTGAAGGAAAATAACTGATTCAGAGGTAAGAATAAAGCCTGTTTTCTTACTCTAAGGGAACACAATTTCCACCACAATAAAAAACGAGAGAATAGTAAACCTTTCCTTACAGTTGTATAACTGTCAGGTTGATTTTACAATTTAAAGATCATCAAATAATACTCACCAATGCACACATCGATTTTCCCTTTAATAGCAGCTTCATGCAGAGGGGTGTAGTTCCAGTTATCCCGAGCATTTGGGTCAGCTCCCTGGCACAGTAAGAGGCTCACAACCTCCGCATGGCCGAAAGAACAGGCGTTATGAAGCGGGATGAGACCTCCATCATCGCGAGCATGGACATTAGCACCCATCTGCAGTAAGTGTTCTACGACATCCTTTCTTCCAAAACCTAAAACAAAGCAGGGAAAAGATTTTATACAATCAAGCAATTGTGTAACACAAACCATTAGAATTCCTTTAACATGATCAACAAATATGGACAACTGCACTACTGTGTCTTATAGTAAAAAGGATAAAAAATTGGCTGCCATTAAATGGATCTCTCTTCTCACAAGACTCAGAACCAAGAAAGCTCTTCTTTTGTTCTTTGGGCAAGTCATTCAAAAAACATTTCTTCAACACCTATTTTGTGCTAGGCAACTGTGCTAGAAAAATGAATGAGACGAGATGCCTGTCCAAGGCATTCGCTTTGCCCTCATGCTTCAGGAGACAAAAATATGTAAAAATTTTAATAAAGAATATTTAAATACACTAACAACCAAACCTAAGAAGAATCATAGCCCTCAACTTTACACTAGGGATATTGAAGAGGAATATCTGGATACCAGAAACATGTGGTGATAGTTTGGTAACAAGAGTTTGAAAGGGAAGAACGAAAACTAAAAGAACTGAAAGAACTAAAAACAATGCCAAAATACCTACTCTTGAGACTGGCAGCCAAACTAAATGAAACGGTATTGATGTTAAACCATTCAAGTTGGGATTTATTGAGTCTGAGGAAATGATATAACAAACAAGTTGGACTACATAGAGAACCAGAAGACTGGTGAGAAGTTTCACAATTTTCAGATGGGGGCGGGGTGGAGAAAGGATCTAAAAGCAGTCTAAGGACTAGGCAGACATGGAGAAAGGTAAGAATTACCAAAAAGTACATCTTGGAAGTCAAAGGCAGTAACAGTAGGCAAAGTCTGGCATGAAGAGGTCTTAGCAAGATCAATGGAGAAGGCAAAAAAGCCATTGGCAATTTTAAAGTAATTACAGCAGTGATGAAATTACTAGCTACATTGCAATGGAATAACAACAATAGAAAAAGGAACCTGCAAATATTACCATTTTTATCTTTACAAGCCAATACCTTTATTCACAATTCTTCCTTTCCTACTTTAAATTGTATTAGGTGTTATTGGCTAATCTCTACCTCCCTAGTATTTACTATGTAATGTTAGAAAATGGTATCTTAAATAAAACTAAAAGGCAACTGAGTCATATCTTCCCCCAATTATGCATATATAAACTAAGTACATGAGGAGTATATAGAAAATAGAAAGAAAGACTTCATTTCAAGATATGTCCTCCACAATATTTGTAGAAATCCACTTATTCAAGGAAAGCAGGGTCTAAGAAGAACTCTCCCAAGTAAAAGATATTTTTCCAGATACATGTCACAAAGTCAGATTAGGTTCCAATAGAAAATATCCTTCATATAAAGCTGAAAGTCTGGGGTGAATAGAGATCAATTTTGTATTATTACTAAATGGAACACCAAAAGTACAGGTTATTTACTAGTGTTATTATCACTACCTTATTGTTTGTTTCGTATCTGCAGAACATTATAGATGTTAGGGTCTGTTTAATTCTCTAAACTTCGGCGTCCTTCTTCCTCCTCCTATCACAACCCTATTCTTCCTTCAACTGGGCCATAGCGCTTTCCTTACCCATGAAGATTTAATGGTTTTCCTGCTCTCTAGATTTGACTAAAGCCTGAATGCAAACTCACATTTCCCTAATCAATGCATTAACAATATTTGAGAACTAATTTCCTTTCTTCACTAATAAATAGTTAAAATAAGATACTTTTTAACTTAGTTGGAATTTTTTAAAAATACTCATTTTAACTTTGAAGCAAAATAGCAAAGTGTGTGTTCACTCTTTACTAACAATTTTAGATCTGAGATATAACAAAAAAGAATGCTTGATACCAGTGAGAACGTAGTGAAATGGAATCATGCTGACACATTGATAATTTGAGTATAAACTGGCACTACATTTTAGAAAAAAAGGTAGTATTATCTAAACAGAGATTCTGCATCAAGCATGTTTATCATAGCATTATTTATAGAAAACCATAGAAGGAATTTAGATGTCCAACAATAAAGACTCTGTTAAATAAATGATGGTTTTTAATAAAACACCATCCTGTGTTAAAAGGATTTTATAGAATATTGTGAATGTACTTTACACTACTGAATTATACACTAAAAAAAGGCTAAAATAGTAAATTGTGCTTATTTTTAAACAAATTTTAAAATTTTACAAATTTTAAACAATTTTGAAAAATGTTAAACTTGCGTATTTTGCCATACAGAAGACATTACCAAAGAAAGCATAAACCATATATACAAGAAAAACAGGCTATAATAAAAAAATTCAACAACATGGAAAGGCATTTTACATAGTTGACCTTTTAGATAAAAAAATACAGAAAACAAAATACAGGAGAATACATATGTTTGAAATATAGATGTATAGAAAAAAATTAAACCACTAGGATTATAGAATTTTCTTTTCTTGTTTATCCATTTTCTTAATTATCATATAAAAATACAATTTTGTATAAAATATATGTATGTGTGTATACCCAGATGTTTATAAAAGGAGATGGAGGTGAACAGTCAGAATCAGTGAAGACACATTTAATGTGGCAATTATGAAGTCATCTCTTCTAATTTTATTTTGAATTATTAAAAATATATTATTAAATCAGAGGTTTTGCTATCTATAAATTAGTCCCCTATTTTAACTGTTATTTAGAAAACCATACATAAAATTTACTCAAAACATATACTCTGACTGTTCTACTGAGTAGAAATTATAATTGGTCATTCACCAATATAGCAATGTAAAATATTTAGGCATAATTTTTCACAAATAAGAATTCATTATCTGATGGTTATATATAGCCTTTGTTTCTTAACCAAGATTTATAGTCATAATTATCCCTATAACTGATTTGCTTATTTGGGTCTAAAGAACCAAAATAAAAACAATAATTAGGGTCAGTTCAAACAACTACACAGAATTTGAAAGAACTTCTCACTGACTCTTAGGGAAACAGTCCCTCAGTTATAGATGTTATAGATGTACTGCTGACAAGATTTTTAGTGTCCCAGTCCATCAAGCTAGCTTATGTTAAAAAAATAGCTATGTCACAATTTATTAAAGGAAAAAATGTCGCTACTTATACGTAGTTACTACTTAGATGTGTAATATATATGGCTCAGTATTATGAAGTACAAAAGGTAAACCCATGTACCCTCTCTCTCTGGTCTAGGAAGGTCACTAAAAACTAAGACAGTGTAAGACTGATTTTTACCAATATATATTATGTGCCACAACAGACTTCCAATCTGAGAGTAATATAAGAGGTCTAATTTAACCTTTACAGAAAAATCCTTTTTACTCAAAGTACAATGCCTCTTCTTGGCAATGATAAAAATAACAAACTGGCAATAGTAGTTAACAATAATGGTAATAATTGTAAAATAACAGTAACACTAAGTAGCTGCCATTTGGTAAGCTCTTACATGTGTCAAAAAGTATGTCAAATGCTCCTTGTGATACCATCCTGTGAGAGATACACAATTATCCTCATTTTATTGTTGAGGAATTCTTTCCTTCAGTTCTGATATTCATGAACTGTACTTTCAAATACAGATGTTCAATCTATCTACTCCATAGCCCTATCAGCTCAGTTTTAGTCCCCTAATCTCTTGTCTAGACTCCAGCATGTTGCCTTCCAACTGGTCTTTCTGCTGCATACCTGTTGCCCCTGCAATTCATCCTTAACATAGCATACATCAGATTCGGTCACTTCCCCACTTAAAATACTGCAATGGGCTCCCACAACACATAAAATAAACTACTACCACAAACTCCTTATGACCTACAAGGCTTTAAATGAGCTGGCCCCTCTGACTTTCCCCTTTCACTGAGTTTTACTCACCCTTCACTTTCTGTTCCCTAAATATGACCATCTCACTTCAGCAGAGGGGACTTTGCACTTGCTGTGTGCTCTGCCTAGACCTTGGACCCAGATCTGCACCTAACTCCTTTTGTCATTCAACTCTCAGTCCAAAAATGAGCAACTCAGAGACACTTTACCCACTACCTGTAGTCACCCACATATTCACACACGCTCTTCCATCAGTTTCCCATGTCACTTGGTTTTTCCTTCCTTCTGCACTGATCACTGCCTGAGAGCCCTGTTCATTTGTTTACTGGCCTTTATGTAGCTCTCCTGCCAAGATGTTCCATGAAACGAGGTGCCCTGACTGTCCTGTGAGCTGTCTGTATCTCCAGCACCTAGAATAGTGCCTGATATGGCCTCAATAAAATATTAGTTGACTAAATGAATCTACACAATGTTTATTTAACTCATAGTAATTGACCAAGTCAAGTAAGCAGCTTTAATTACATATTTTAAATTTTCAAAAAGAAAGCACTGAGAGGCTTTTCCAGCTCCAAAAATATCATAAATATTTTAAAATATCTAAACAAAATGTAAGTTTTCACAAGGAAGATCACCTGTAATGCCAACCACCCAGAGATAACCACCATGAACATTTTGATGATTAAACCTCCAGATTTCTATTTTTGCAAAGTGTGTGTGTGTGTGTGTGTAAATGCCTTTTTTCCTGCCTTTCCACCTTCCAAATATGACAGATATTTTTGCAGGTAAAAACTTAAAATGTATCATATTCTTGAATGGTTTCACCATTATACAAAGGAGATTTTTGCCACTATAGAAAAAAAGGTCAAAATAAGTTTCCTTGTATACATATCCTTGTACATCTGTGTATTCTTTTTTAAGATAAATTCCTCAAAGTGAAAGTACTAGGTCAAAGTATAAACATTTAAAATTTTATATGTTGCTAAACTGTCCTCTAATCCATTTTATCAATTTTCATTTTCAACCAAAATGCTTGAGAATACTCATTTCCCTATAGTGCGTACATGAACATAATTTATAGACTTTATAAGCAAGAGGCAAAATTTTTAAATGCATTGTTTAATTTACAGTTTTTGGTTCAGGTATTTGCTTTTTTCTTTTGAAAATTAAATATATACAGTTGAACTCTCTCTCAATCCTACTTTTCTCCTTTCTTCCCCAGAGATACCATTACATAAACTCAATGCTTGTTATATCCATGCATATTTTTATACTTTTCATGTATGTTATTAAAATTACATTTATATGCTATGTTTATATATATTACATATTTAATATAAATGTATTTATATATATTTCACATTACATATTATTAGATTATGTATATTCATACCCTACTGTCAAAATATATGGCTGAACCTATATTAGTGAGAGGTTGATAGTTGTGGCAACTATCCCCTCCCCTTGTTGGCCAAGAGAAATTCAGTTTTGCTCAGGAACTGGAAAGAAAGTAATATGCTAAAAGTAGGTAAACCTATCCCTGGTCCAGAGAGTAAAACCTAGGCCAGAAAGGAGATTTCATTCCTCTTTGTCAATGCCTGGGAATGAGACATAATGGAAAATTTAGAAGCTTCTGGAAAGATTTTTCTCTCTACTAAGAGAAGGTGTATGCCAGAAGGAGCCTTCCTCTCTCCCTTCCTCTCTACTTCCAGGAAATTCTCATATAAGATTGTGACATTTGGAACTGCTGATACCATGATGGGAAGGAAGACCAAGAGAATTATGAAAATGCTGGCATAGCAACCCTACTGTGCTCATAGAGTATTGAACTTGCTCCCTTTAGCCTGGTCAAGCAGGAAATCAATGTCCTAGACTTCCAAGTTTCTGTTAGTGGGATTACGGATTATTTGTAGTTGAACCAATGCAAATTGATGCAAACATCTGTTCATATGTTTACTAACCATTCAAATTTCATTTGTCAAGTGATCATTTCATTGTACTGACCCATTCTCCTGTTTGTCTTTTTCTTACTGTTTTGTAGTTCTTTATATATTCTGAACATGAATTGTGTGTTGGTTATATGAATTATATTCTCTCCATTTATGGCTTGCCCTTAAACTCTGTTTACAAGTGTGTTTGATTTCAAACAAATTTTAAACTTTTGCATAATAAAATTTAATCAAACTTTCCCTACATGGTTTGTACTTTCTACATAATCTTTAAGAAATTTCTTTTATTTCTCAACTGTTCCTACACTTTCTTCTAGATTACTTTTATAATTCTGCTTTTCAAATTGAGCTCTTTAATCTACATGTAAGTATGGTGTGAGTTAGAGAGCTAATTGTATTTTTTCCTATCTTTTCTCTTTGGTGAGACAGTTTTTCTGTTAATAATATTAACTTCAAAATAAGTCTAGTTATTAGGAAGGGCAGTGTCAACCCACCTTGTTCCTCCTAAAAAATTCTCTTGGATCTTACTGTTTTTTGATGTTCAATATGAATATCTTCAAGTTCCATGAAGAAACCTGTTAGAAAAATTTTTTTAAGCTTGTTAATTAGAATTCTGGAAAGTTGCAATGCTGAGTCTACTAATCCATGTATATGAGATCTCTCTCCTTCACAAAGGGCCTCTTACTATGTGTTTTTCTCCATTAATATTTTGCACATATTAAACAAGGATTATTGGGCATTTTAAGTTTTTTGTTGCTATTGGAATGGAGAGGACAGCAGTATACTAGGGAAGGTCAGTAAAACCAGATCACATGGAGCCTTTGAGTCATAAGGAGTTTGGATTTGAGCATGAGTCTGTCAGATGGCCAAGATGTGTCCACTGGTTTAATAGAGCACATTTAGCAGTGGGAATGATAAAATGAGGTCAGAAAGACAGGCAAGGGCTAGATAATGTAGGGCCTTTTATCAACGAGAAACACATACAGTTGTGAATAAGACTACTTAACTAGTGAAGGCTTAAAGGAAATGTAGAGATTCACAAGTTCCATATAACTTGTCCAGTTACAGGCAATTCAGGCTCACACAACAGTTTAACAATGGTATTAAAGGCTCTTTAAAAATTGTTCCACTCTGGCATCCTCAGCATCAGTCAGCTCTCTTCCACTTGCTTGTCACATCATGGTCACAAAAGAGTGCTACACCTCTAACCTGGTCTTCAGGTTCCCATATAAGAAAGGAGAGAGAACAAAAGAAGAAAAAGGCTTTCTCTTAGCCTTTATTATTACAGAAGCTTCTCCAGACACTTTCAGCTATATCTCAACCAAAAATGGGTCATCTGTCCAGGTACCCAAGAACACTGAAAAATGAAACCTTTTATAGTTGGATACACTGCTGCCTTGAACAAAATCTAAGATTTGTGAAGGAAGATTAAGGAGAAAATGAATTTTGGACAGATAACCACAAAGCCACAGCTTTGTAAGTCATGGGTAAGAAGTCTGGATTTTATTTTAAGTATGAGGAAAACCATTTATAAGGGAAAGTACTTGATTCTACTCAGGTCTTAAAAGTATTACCAGTCAGCTATGTGAAAAATGGATAGGAGAGGGTCAAAACAAAATCAGAGAAATAGGCTAAGAAAAATGTGCCATAGTCTGGGCAAGAATTGGCTGTGGCTTAGAACAGGATTGTGGCCACACAGATGCGTCAACAGGGAAAGGTTTTAAATCAAGAATGGCTGGCTCCCAAATTTCTAGCTTGAGCAACTCAATTTTGGAGATGCCTTTAGGGGTAGGGTTAGAGCAAACAGATAGCAATTAAAAGTTCTCCTTAATTAATTGTTCTTCTCCAACTACTAAACCAAGCATCATGAATCAATTTTATAAATTTTAACACATGCTTTCCCTCAAACAGTGTGTAAGAAACAATTACATTATCTTATGTATTCAAAGAAATTTTAAAATATACTATTTGTAAAGTACTGTGCTGGCCCAGTGAAGAAAACATAAATTTATAACACAAAGCCTAACACAATATACTCAACAATTTTCCTTATTCTAAAAGTCATTCAACAATGTTTCAATATCAACTGTATGATCACTGGTATCTGTTTACCAGGTCTGTGTTTAGAGATAGAAAATTGTTTCACTTGTGTTGAGTATTTTTAACCTGCCACAAAGTAAAGCATCAAAGGAATAATCCTGGCCAATATTAAATCTTGTAACTAACAACTATGACTTCTAAAATTTAATAAAAGGAGAAGAATCTAAGGTGTTCTGAGTATTTAAAGTAATGTTTTTCTCTTTGTAGCAAAGTCATAGATTAAAGACAAGTTTTACCCTAACTGGACTGTCAGCAAAGCCATAACCACCGTACATCATTTGAACAGCTAAATCCACTGACCTATACTTATATACCTAATAAGAAAATTTATATTACATCTCCCATATTTTTTTCCCTTTGTGTAAAAAGATACAATTATACTCAAAAAGATACTCAAGGTAAAATAAAGTAAGTTTGGGTGTCTAGGAAAATAACTCATGAACTCTCATATGTATTGTATAATTTTTCCTGACATAAAGGAAATCACAGAATGTATGCTGGGAAGATAAAAAAGCACTTAGTGACAGATGTGATCTGTTCATTATGCTCTCTAAAAACATTAGGAAAAAAACTAAACTCTAAAATATTAGTATGGCGGGAGGATGGCAGCATGAGCAGGGTGGCGGAAATCTATTCCCAAAACCAAATATATTTATGAAAATACAGCAAATACAACTATTCCTAAAGATACAGGACGACACCAGCCTGCAGCTACACCTGAGAGGACTCGGCACCCCGCAAGGCAGGTAAGATACAGAGCCGTGACCCAGCGGGACCCGAGCTCTCCCCAACCCCAGCACACTGGCGGGAGGAGAGGATTCAGAGCGGGGAGGGAGAGGAAGCACAGGCCTGCCAAATATCCAGTCCTGGTGATTTGCACTGGGAGCACTGACACACTTCACATGGTGTATCGGAGATTGGAGAGACAGAGGTGCAGATTCCAAGACAGCAGGTCTTCCCAGCCGCTTCCCCAGAACAAAAGAAAAGTGCATGCTTTTTTAGGGGTCTTAAAGAGACAGGGGCCCAATGGAGGGCCAGGATCGTCCCAGTGCACTCAGCCAAGCAGGCTGGGAGTCCTGGGGAATTTTGGAACCCTTGGACTGTGGCTGGGAAAACCAGTCGCACAGAGACTTCCCACAGAAAGGGCAGCCTGCCATTCGTTCCCTCCCCAGCCAGAGTCACAAAGGGCCTGGCGGAGACCGTGGCGGCAGAATAGAGGAGCAGCAGCGCCACCTACAGGATCCTCACAGAAACTACACCTGGCAGGCTTTTTTTTCCCTCTATTTTCCCTTTCTTCTTTTTTCTTTTTCTGACCACTTCTATCGCCATGAAAAGACAGAAATATGGTACAAACAAAACTTACCCAGAAAACCCCAGACTAGACTACCCCAGAGAGGGAGTCTGAAGGGATGGACATGCATATTTCCTGAAAAAGAATTCAGAATAAAAGTCATAACCATACTGATGGACCTACAGAGAAATATGCAAGAGTTGAGGGAGGAAGTGAGGGAAGTGAGGAAAGACAATGCAGAGATGAGACAAGCGATCGACGGGCTTAGCAGCAGACTGGACGAGATGCAAGAGACTGTTAGTGGAATACAAATCAGAGAACAGGAATACAGAGAAGCTGAGGCAGAGAGAGATAAAAGGATCTCTAGGAATTAAAGAATTTTAAGAGAACTGTGTGACCAATTCAAACGGAACAATATTTGCATTATAGGAATACCAGAGGAAGAAGAGAGAGAAAAAGGGATAGAAAGTGTCTTTGAAGAAATAATTGCTGAAAACTTCCCCAAGCTGGGGAAGGAAATAGTCTCTCAGATCATGGAAGCCCACAGATCTCCCAACACAAGGGACCCAAGGAAGACAACACCAAGACACATAATAATTAAAATGGCAAAGATCAAAGATAAGGACAGAGTATTAAAGGCAGCTAGAGAGAGAAGAAATATCACCCACCTACAAATGGAAATTCATCAGACTATCATCAGACTTCTCAACAGAAATGTTACAGGCCGGAAGAGAATGGCATGATATATCTAACGTAATGAAACAGAAGGGCCTTGAACCAAAAATATTGTAACCAGCACAATTATCATTTAAATTTGAGGGAGGGATTAAACAATTTCCAGAAAATCGAAAACTGAGGGAATTTGCCTCCCATAAACCACCTCTTAAGGATATCTTAAAGGGACTGCTCTAGATGGAAGCACTCCTAAGGCTAAAAAGAGGTCACCAGAGAAAATAAAATCATAGCAAAGAAAGCAGACCATCCAAATACTAACTAAAGGCAAAGAATAAAACACCTAGTATATAAAGAATGGAGGAGGAAGAATAAGAAGGGAGAGAAATAAAGAATCATCAGACTGTGTTTACAATAACTTAACAAGAAAGTTAAGTTAGACTGTTAGATAGTAGAGAAGCTACCCTTGAACCTTTGGTAACCACGAATCTAAAGCCAGCAATGGCAATAAGTACATATCTATTGATAATCACCCTAAATGTAAATGGACTGAATGCACCAATCAAAAGACACAGAGTTACTGAATGGATAAAAAAGCAAGACCCATCTATATGCTGCTTACAGGAGACTCACCTCAAACCCAAAGATATACACAGACTAAAAGTGAAGGGAAGGAAAAATATATTTCATGCAAACAGCAAGGGGAAAAAACCCTAAACACTCCACTCCAAAACTACTCGAACTAATATCTGAATTCAGCAAAGTTTCAGAATACAAAATTAACACACAGAAATCTGTTGCTTTCCTATACACTAACGATGAACTAACAGAAAGAGAAATCAGAAGAACAATTCCATTCACAATTGCATCAAAAAGAATAAAATACCTAGGAAAAAACCTAACCAAGGAAGGGAAAGACATATACCCTGAAAACTACAAGACACTACTAAGAGAAATTAAAGAGGACACTAACAAATGGAAATGCATCCCATGCTCTTGGCTAGGAAGAATAAATATTGTCAAAATGGCTATACTACCTAAATCAATCTACAGATTCAACGCAATCCCTATCAAAATACCAACAACCTTCTTCAATAAACTGGAACAAATAATTCTAAAATTCATATGGAACCACAAAAGACCCCAAATAGCCAAAGCAATCCTGAGAAGGAGGAATAAAACAGGGGGAATTACACTCCCTGACTTCAAGCTCTACTACAAAGCCACAGTAATCAAGACAATTTGGTATTGGCACAAAAACAGACCCACAGACCAGTGGACCAGAATAGAAAATCCAAACATTAACCCAAACATATACAGTCAATTAGTATATGATAAAGGAGCCTTAGATATACAAAGGGGAGATGACAGCCTCTTCAGCAGCTGGTGTTGGCAAAACTGGACAGCTACATGTAAGAGAATGAAACCGGACTCCTGTCTAACCCCATACCCAAAAATAAACTCAAAATGGATCAAAGACATGAATGTAAGTCATGAAACCATAAAACTCTTAGAAAAAAGCATAGGCAAAAATCTCTTGAACATCAACATGAGTGACTTCTTCATGAACATATCTGCCCGGGCAAGGGAAACAAAAGCAAAAATGAACAAGTGGGACTATATGAAGCTGAAAAGCTTCTGTACAGCAAAGGACACCATCAGTAGAACAAAAAGACATCCTACAGTATGGGAGAATATATTCATAAATGACATATCCAATAAGGCGTTGACATCCAAAATATATAAAGAACTCACGCACCTCAACAAACAAAAAGCAAATAATCCAATTAAGAAATGGGCAGAGGACATGAATAGACCATTCTCCAAAGAAGAAACTCAGATGGCCAACAGGCACATGAAAAGATGCTCCACATCGCTAATCATCAGAGAAATGCAGATTAAAACCACAATGAGATATCACTTCACACCAGTAAGGATGGCCAACATCCAAAAAACAAACAACAACAAATGCTGGTGAGGATGCAGAGAAAGGGGAACCCTCCTACACTGCTGGTGGGAATGCAAATTTGTGGAAAGCAGTATGGAGGTTCCTCAAAAAACTCAAAATAGAAATATCATTTGACCCAGGAATCCCACTCCTAGGAATTTACCCTAAGAATGCAGCAGCCCAGTTTGAAAAAGACAGATGCACCCCTATGTTTATCGCAGCACTATTTACAATAGCCAAGAAATGGAAGCAACCGAAGTGTCCATCAGTAGATGGATGGATAAAGAAGAAGTGGTACATATACACAGTGGAATATTATTCAGCCATAAGAAGAAAACAAATCCTACCATTTGCAACAACATGGATGGAGCTAGAGGGTATTATGCTCAGTGAAGTAAGCCAAGCAGAAAAAGACAAATATCAAATGATCTCACTCATAGGTGGAGTATAAGAACAAAGAAAAAAATTGAAGGAACAAAACAGCAGCAGACTTACAGAACCCAAGAACGGACTAACAGTTACCAAAGGGAAAGGAACTGAGGAGGATGGGTGGGAAGGGAGGGACAAGGGGGAAAAAGGGGCAGTACGATTAGCAGACGTAATGTTGGGGGCACGCAGGGAGGGCTGTACAACTCAGAGAAGACAAGTAATGATTCTATAGCATCTCACTACGCTGATGGACAGTGACTGTAATGGCGTTGGTGGGGGGGACCTGATGAAGGGGGTAGTTTAATAACCATAATATTGCACATGTAATTGTAGATTAATGATACCAAAATAAATTATATAAAAAATAAATTAATAAAAATAAATAAATTAATAAAATATTAGTATGATCTCCTTACTGACTGAAGCATTATCAATCCACTTTCACCCTCAAAAAAAGCTCTTAATAATGACAATAAAATTTCATCCAACTAAATAAAATTCAGCTATGATGCATTTATGTGATAGCTATAGGGTTTTTAAAGTAACTTTTCTTTTCTGGCCAACAGACTCATCATTTACCAATTTAACACTGGTAGTGTCAGATATCTGGGAGCACCTCTAAAGGTCCATTAAACACAGTAATTTATATTTTGCTGAAAAAAACCTGAATCACAGCTGTATCTTGACTGATATGCAAGAGGCAGCCTCAGAATTAGAGAGGGGTACCTAGTGGACCAGCCCCATTTCAACATGATTTTCTAATTCTACTCACTTCTTGTATAGGCCTACCTTCTAAAGTCTTAAAGTTTTCAGTTTTACCGTATTTTATGGAGGATATTACATACTATAATGGTATTCTTATATCTGGTGATCAGGAAACATCTTGTGATGTATTTTTTTTTTAAGTCAAGGGTTTTCTATATTCTGAGTTAAGTTTATACACAGGACCATAGATACCTAGTAATAGATTCCTTCTTATTTTATAATAAATTCTATGACAAAGAAACACACATTTTATATTTAATATTCAAGTCATTATTGCTGCTTCTTCTAATTTAAACTCTAATGATATCAGTCTTTAAATAAAGAATTATTTTACACTTCATTAGATCAGATATCACCACTAAGCAACAGGGAGTATATACCCTGTTGTTTCCAAAATAAAAATTTAGGAAACAAACTACAAAAGTGACTTCTATGTCAATGAAGCTGTATCTTTTTCATTTGTCAGAGGCAGACTTTGACCGATTAATTTTTCAATCTTATTTAGAAAGGAGAACATTTATGCTTAGATAAAAGAAATATTTAATTAACAAGTATAATCAAGAATGTGTGCCTTCCCCAAGCCCAATCAAGAAATATCCGGAAGCAAAAGTGTTAAGAGACGAATCCTAGATTCCAGCTTAAAAATACAAAACAAGACAAAACCACACTACAAAACAACCAGCACAACAAAACACTGTAAGAAATCATTCCTGCAGAAGGGAAGGAAAAAAAAAGACTGGGTGCCACTGTGAGAAGAAACATCAGTTTATGAGCTGACTGTCAGGAATCCCAGACAGAGGAGAGGCCTGAGGAAAGTGTGTTCTAACTGTGTGCTTTTCACTCAACACTGTCACATCATCCCCTAATTCTACTGTGGAATAAGAAAGCAGTATCTCCAGCCCAGCTCCAGTCAAAAAGAAGAGGTGTAACATCAGGGAAAACATGGAAATTCGGCTGGGCTGGGAAGCCATGTACAGGGAGACTCCAAATTAGGAACTACAATGAAGGTGACAGCACTTAGAAAAGAAAATGGTCAGAGAAATTCTGAGCGACCAGAGTATAAGTGAGCAAAAATCACCATCCAGAACCTCTCTACCTTGAGGCATGTCTCTATTTGCCTCAAACCACCTGCAGGGCCCAAAATTTAGAACACAAGCTTTCACCACTCCTACACCAGACCCTTATCAACACCCATCCACCCACACACACACAATAGAAGCCCAAAGGCTGTTAGTGCCAAGGGAATATAAGCTCACAGCAGAAAATAACGAGAAGTCAAAGGAGTGCCAAGCACCATGAATGGAGAGTAAAATGAAAGCAGAATTAATAGACTATAAAAAAAGACATTCAAAATCGGCAAATTAAAAGTTGTCAGTGAAGAAACAGAGAATACTGAAAACATGGCATGAGAGCAAAAAAATCTATCAAGTAAAAGCAACTGGAAATATTGTCATGAAAAATATAATAAGAGAAATAAAAAATACAATGACCTGATTGAGTAGTAATGGAAACAAAGAATAAATTCCTGAAAAAATCAAGTTGAAGAACTGTACCTGAGGAAAGCACCTGAAAGGGGTAAACAGAAGGAAAGAATGACACAGAGAGTAGTAACAGAGAATGGGAGGACAGGAAATATATGTAGAAATTATGACAGAACTTATATAATTAGAGGACAATATAAAGTTTCAGATTAGTAAGAGTTCACGAAGCATCAAACAGAATGGATAGATACACTAGAGTGAAGCCTAACAATAATAAGGTCACAAAATTTCTGAGTCCTTCAGAAAGAAAATACAGATCACCCCCCCCCCAAAAAAACAGCAATCATTTGACTTCAGACTAAAGTCAACGTTCTGAATTTTAAGGAAAAGCTTTCTGATGCTTTATTTCATGTCTACTACCTTTTTATGTACATATAGGAGAAAAATAAAATAATCCTAAATATGTAAAATCTCAAAGCTGAACACACAAAGATCCCAGTTGAAAGTACTCTGGTAAGAAGACTTCAGCATGATGAAAACTGGGCTGGGTGGTTTGTTGCTGTGTGTCTATCTCTCTATCAAGGATTAACTCATAAAAGTCTGTTGCCATCTCAAGAAACACTGAACAATAAACATTCCAACAAAGAATTACATTGTGCAGGTTATAAGGTTTACACAGCAATGCAAACTTGACTGATCCTGGGATAGGAGAGCTTCTCTAATAAAGTGGTATTTTTTACCTAAGATCTATAGAATAAGCAGTTAACCAGAGAAAGGACAGGGACAGTCCCAAGGAGGACAAGGTACAGTAAGTATATACAAAGGTAAAAAGGGGTGAGAAACACATTATATATTCAAGTACCTAGAAGCAGTTCAGAATGTTTCAAAATGACACTAATAGATGCTGAAAGAGGCAACAACATGGAATCAACTAAGTTTGTCACAAATCATGAAGAGAAGCAAAATCACCCTTCAAAACCAATATATCAGAACTAAAACTCCTTTAAATTACATACGTCAGTGGGAAGACTACAACTGCTTCTTACCAAAGTGGTATAAATAATTCAAAATTTTTCTATGTGAACTCAGTTACCAGTAAAGAAGACTGCAAAACATAGATATCTATACAGATAAAACACCTGTATAGATACCAATATTAGAAGCTGGAAAAACAGCTAAAAGGACCCTCAAAATTCTACTGACAGTTATCAGTCCACCTCCCTTTATATTTCAATAGATAATTTCTTTCAGAAGTTATTTTTACTTCAGACGTAGAGAGGGAAGTTTAGACACAGTGTAATGAATTAATCACAATACATAACCAGAACTCAAAGGAAAAAGAAGCAAAATGTTCCCTAATAAATACTGTTGTTTTCAGCTATAACAATTAAAAAAATACTACACTTCATTTTTTTTCCTTTTTAACCTGTTTTTTAAATTTATTTTGGTATCATTAATCTACAATTACATGTGCAATATTATGGTTATTAAACTACCCACTTCATCAGGTCCCCCTCACCAACCCCATTACACTCACTGTCCATCGGCGTAGTGAGACGCTATAGAATCACTACTTGTCTTCTCTGAGTTCTACAGCCCTCCCCGCGCCCCCCCAACATTACGTCTGCTAATCGTAATGCCCCTTTTTCCCCCTTGTCCCTCTCTTCCCACCCATCCTCCCCAGTCCCTTTCCCTTTGGTACCTATTAGTCCATTCTTGGGTTCTGTGAGTCTGCTGCTGTTTTTTTCTTTCAGTTTTTTTCTTTGCTCTTATGCTCCACATATGAGTGAAACCATTTGATAACTTGTCTTTTTCGGCTTGACTTATTTCACTGAGCATAATACCCTCTAGCTCCATCCATGTTGTTGCAAATATCTGGATTTGTTTTCTTCTTATGGCTGAATAATATTCCACTGTGTATATGTACCACTTCTTCTTTATCCATTCATCTACTGATGGACACTTTGGTTGCTTCCATTTCTTGGCTATTGTAAATAGTGCTGCGATAAACATAGGGGTGCATCTGTCTTTTTCAAACTGGGCTGCTGCATTCTTAGGGTAAATTCCTAGGAGTGGAATTCCTGGGTCAAATGGTATTTCTATTTTGAGTTTTTTGAGGAACCTCCATACTGCTTTCCACAATGGTTGAACTAATTTGCATTCCCACCAGCAGTGTAGGAGGGTTCCCTTTTCTCCACATCCTCGCCAACATTTGTTATTTGTGTTTTGGATGTTGGCCATCCTCACTGGTGTGAGGTGATATCTCATTGTGGTTTTAATCTGCATTTCTCTGATGATTAGCGATGTGGAGCATCTTTCATGTGCCTGTTGGCCATCTGAATTTCTTCTTTGGAGAAGTGTCTATTCATGTCCTCTGCCCATTTCTTAATTGGATTATTTGCTTTTTGTTTGTTGAGGTGCGTGAGTTCTTTATACATTTTGGATGTCAACCCCTTATCGGATACGTCATTTATGAATATATTCTCCCATACTGTAGGATGTCCCACTTCATTTTTAATGGTTGTATTTATTTTTCAATAAATTGAGGAAACTGGCTGCCTGCTTAGGAAAACAACAATTTTTAAATCCTTATTTCTCAGTATATAGCAAAATTAATTCAAAATAGATTAAGATACAAAATGTCAAAATGAAACCATAAAAAAAATTTTAGGCAAGTATTTGCATGCCCTCAGTGTGGACAAAACTTTCTAAACATAAATAGAACAAGGAGAAAAACTTTAAAGGCAACAGATTTGAAAAGTTTATAGATGAAATTAAAAAACAAACCAGGAAAAAATTTCCAATGATAAATAAGAAAAACATCAGAAGGCAAAAGAAAAAATGTATATAGAAAAAAAAATTCACGAAAAAGTTAATACCAATTATTTTAAGAAGTAAAATCAGTTACTACAGATACAACCAAAGAAATGCATATTAAAACATGAATACTGAGGGTTTTTTAATCAAAAAGTTAAGAGATATGTTTTAAATGATGACGTTTGGAGACATGTATAACTGTGCTCAC
>JAVSCE010014294.1:0-86000 GCA_032199065.1 Smutsia gigantea
CGCCACCATCACCATCCACTGCCACCACTACCACCATCACTGCCACCATCACGCCACCATCACACCACCACCATCCGCCACCATCACTGCCACCACCATCCGCCACCATCACCATCACTGCCACCACTACCACCATCACTGCCACCATCACCGCCACCATCACTGCCACCATCACCATCACTGCCACCACCATCACTGCCACCATCACTGCCACCATCACTGCCACCATCACCATCACTGCCACCACTACCACCATCACTGCCACCATCACCGCCACCATCACTGCCACCACCATCACCGCCACCATCACCATCACTGCCACCATCACCGCCACCATCACTGCCACCACCATCACTGCCACCATCACCATCACTGCCACCATCACCGCCACCATCACTGCCACCACCATCACTGCCACCATCACCATCACTGCCACCATCACCGCCACCATCACTGCCACCATCACCATCACTGCCACCATCACCGCCACCATCACCACCACCACTACCACAGCACCATGCTGATAATCCCACACCAGGTTCGAGGCTGCCCTCACCTGACACCCGTTGCTCCAGCGTCAGAGCCTCCATGCTGTGTGGTCACTGTTGGCAGCATGGCCGTCTGGGGAGAACATCATGGAGGGAAGAGGGGCCGGCTCAGCAGAGCTTGAAGGACTTGGGCTCTTGAGGATCCACAGCTCAAGGGCTCCTAGTACCCCTTCTGTCTCAACAATGACCAAGCCTGGGCAGAGGAAGCTGCTGTGGGTGGGAGAATGGGCAGAGGAGCCCGTAGTCCTTCCATCTGTCTGCACCACATCACCCAGGCCAGTTTGCAGCCTCCATGACCTCCCTAGAGCTGGGGAGCATCCAGACAAGGTGCCCAGCCATCTTCCCCCAAGACCCCAGCCAGTGCTTGGGGAGCAGAGTGGGTGGCTTGGGGGCAGGGCTGGGTGTCGGCCGTGCACAGCTTGTCCCTGGGTGAGACAGCTAGAGCCTCCTGCCTCTGGGTCCTGGTTCGGCCCCCTGGGAGACGGGGTGACGCAGAGCCCTGCTAGGCAGCGGGGATGGCGGGGCAGTGTTGGCGGGGCGGCTTACGCAGCCGCTGAGAGCAGCAGGGAGTGAGCGGGGAGCTTGCTGCCCATGGTGCTAGGTGATGGTGTCACATAATGTCACCCACCGTGCTGGCTCTGTCTGCCGCCCCCACCCCAGGCATCCCGGCCCTCATCAGCCCCTGGCACTGCTGTCCTGTTCTCACAGCCGGTCCTGGTGACGGTGGCTCCCGGTGGCTCCTCCATGCCTGCTGGTCACAGGGTCAAAGCCGGAGCTCCTAGCTCTGGAGACTTCACTGGGGCTGAGTGGTCAGTGGGGCCTGTGGGGCACATGGGCCTGCAGTGGGAATTTGGGGCTGCCCTAGGGACAGTAGGCTATTGGTGGCTACCTCACAGTATCTGCGATGCGATCTTCCCAGTAGGCCTTGGCACCGGGGCATGCCCTGCCCCGTGGGCCTCTGAGCGGCCGCTCAGCAGGGGGCTGGATGTGGACACCAGAGAAAGGACCACACGCCGAGTATGGTGTCTGGGGCCCTATGGGGGAGCTTGAGAGAGGGCTGGGCCATGCCTGGGGCCCGGCGCACACTCCTGGGGGAGCAGTCCCCCTCCTCTGGCACCTGGGTCAGGGCCCCAGGGCACCATCCATGCCTCACCCAAGGCAAGAAGAGAATATATGGAGGTGCATTAAACCTTCCTCGTGTTTGAGAAATATTAACAATTAAAAATCTTAAATCTTGGTGACATTCCCGATAGCCAGATAATTAATATCAGAGCAGATAATAATTACTTAATGATTAATAACTACACTTTATAGTTTTCAAAGTAACTGAGATGAAGAGAAAGTTAAACGAAAACCTATCAAAATTGCTAATGCCCCACACAGTGCAGGCACCTCAGTGCCGGGGGGTGGCCAAGCCCTCTGGGCCAGGGTGTGGCTCTGCTCGCTTACCAGAGCCTGCACACCATGGGTTGGTGTTGTCCGCACACAGAGGGTGAGGACCCCACGCCCACCTGCAGAGAGGTGGGGGTCTTGCCGAGCTGCTGGGCCAGGTGGACAGAGCCTGAATTCCTTCCTGGGGGCCTTGTGGAGTGGCTACAGGGTTGGCTTAGAGGTCCAGAAGTCTTTGTCCCATACCTGCAGGTGCCCGGGTCTCAGGGCTGGGTCCCATGGGTCAGTCCCTGGTCCTCTCATTGCCTGAAGCCTCTCTGGGCCCTGGGGAATACTCCTCCACCATCAGACTTACCCTGCCATGCTCCCAGGAGGCTCTAGCCACCAATTCTCACTGAAGTGTGAGTGGGTGCTCGGGGCTGTCCTAATCTTCTAGGCCTGCAGTCTTACGCATTCAGCAGGGTGAAACCTTCACCTACAGGGAGAGGAGCGCAATTCCAGGCAAAGGAGGCCTTGTCTGGCCACCCCGAGTCTGTGGGCCCTAATATCCCGGGACAGCAGCTTGGAGGATCCCAGGAGCCCAGGTGGGCCAGGGCCTGCTGCCCTTGCCGTGAGTTACTGTTTCTGATCTTGGTTCCTGGCCCCACATGGCCAGACCCCAAGTGGCAGCACCACGCAGCCCCCTCACCTTGGCCTCCTAGCAGGACCACACTATTTGTGCTCCTACCCCCGAGTCATCAGAGCTTCTTCCAGAACCCTCAGGGTCACCTGGTCCCCCACCCTGGTCCAGTGCCATCCCCGCACAAGCCTGCCACAAGGCAGTGATGGGACAGATGGGCACCTGGCACCTGATGGAGGGCCAGGGGTAGGCAGATGGCCACTGAAACTGCTCTTGTCGAGTTTTTGAGAGTATAAAGTTTTCCAAAGCACAAGATAAGAAAAGGTTGGAGCTGGAGAAACAAGGTTGGAAGCAGCAGCCCTGTGGGGAGGGCAGGGGAGCCTCTGTCTCTCAGAACACACGGTTGCCGTGACAGTGGGCGAGGCAGGCATGGGCCTGGCCTCCGTGTCCCCGACTCCCACTTGGGAGAGCGCCCCCTCCCTCGTTGCCTGTTACACCCAGTTGAGTGAACTGACCCTGGGGGGTCGGGGCTGCCCGAGGCCCTGAAGGCAGGCGCTTGGCCCCGGCCTCCCACCCTCCTGCCCCCAGCCCAGGCCCTCAGGTCCAGACCATCTGGACTTCTGGCCTGGAGTCACCGCTCTGGGAGTGTCCTTTGGCCAGCTGTCCCTGGTTAGCCCTTCTCAGTTCTCTGTTCCAAGGTCAGAGGCTCTGAGGCCATCAGGGGCTGCAGGCCCCCGCCCTCTCTGGAGCCCAGCAAATGTCCTTCCTGGGGCCGGAGTTGGCTGCCCCGCCCCATGCAAGCCCCTCAGCAAGAGGCTGAGGTGGGTGGGGGCCAAGTCTGGTGGAGGGCCTGGGAAGGGCTGGTGGTCTTGAGGGTGGTGGTCCCAGGATGCACCCCGACCACAGGAGGCCCGAGGGGGAGGAAGGAGCCTGGTCCTAGTCTCTGCTCTGTAACTGAGGCCTCAGTTTCCTCATCTGTAAAGTGGGTTTGGGCAAAAGGTGAGGCACTGTCACTGGGGCCAAGGGTCCCTGAGGCCCAAGCAGTCCTGAGAGCACCTCCACGCAGCCTTTGGGTGGGGTGCTGGGCGGCTGCGAAGGTTCTGTCCCCTGGCCGTGGCTTTTGTCCCCCTGTGGTGAAGCGGATTCCCACTGTGGGGCTCAGGATCGGAGAAGCAGTGCTGGGGGTGCTGGGGGCCAAGCGGGGCTCACTGAGGAGGGGTGGGTCGTGGAAGGTAGGGCAGCCCCCAGACCGTCCTGACTCAGACACACTTGCCAAGGGCACTGAGCCCCGGCGGGCTGTCCCCGACCGGCAGCAGAGCTCGGCAGGTGGCATGCCGGCCCTCCAGGAGTGCTGGGCCAGCCTGGGGGTCCCCAGGGTCATGGCACTGATCCTCCTTGAGCCCCTGCCCAGGACCTGGACACCACTGGGGCCTTTGGCACCCAGGGACCCACCTGCAGCCTGGCAGAGCCTCCTGAGAGGTCAGCTGCTCCCCCATTAATCCTCAGGGGTTCAGGGTAAGACCAGGTAATTTAGTGGTCTGACTAATTTATTTAGGCATCCTCATTAATGACACATTCCTGCTAATGAGCTCCCCTCCGTGGCATGAAGCCCGTTAGGGAGGCTGGTGGGTGGTGGGAGGCAGCAGGGCAGCTGGGAGGGCCTGGGGTGTCCAGGGGCGAGGGGCCTTGGGGAGGCTGGGTGGGGAGCCATGTGCATGTGCAGGGTCTCTGGCTCCTGGCGCTGTCATGAGATGCTCTGCAGGGTGGCCGGGGCAGTGGCCTTGCTGGAGGACACTGAGCATGGGCTGGCCAGGGACCATGTGAGCCCTCTGCATCCTGTGGTTAGTGGTGTGGTCAGCGCGGTGCTGGGCGGCCCAGGCCCTGGGGGCAGAGGCTGGGGATGGTGGAGACATTAGAGTACGAGGCCTGGCCCGCATGTTCCGCGTAATCGCAGGGGCTTTGAGAGGACAGGGAAGTGACGTGGCGCTGCTCCCTGTGGGGTGCGGCCTGGGCCACTGTGAGGGCACCCTCGTCCCATTTCATAGATAAGGAAACTGGGGACAGGGAGGGGAGGGACCCAGCGCCATCTAAGATCGGCGGGGGGTGCTTGGAGGAGGGGCCTGCCCCCCTAGCCGGGCTCTTTGCTCGGAATCCACCCTCCAGCCCTGCCTGGCCCATGGGCTGCGAGTTGGGGGCAGAAGGCACGGTGAGCCCTGGGGGGCTGCTGTGGGGGAGTCTCAGACCAGGGTCCACGGATGCCCGGGGGCAGCCCTGTCCCAGCCCCGGGTCAGGCTGACGAGGGTCTGGTTCCCACCGCACCCCTGCGGCTGCTGGAGAAGAGTCAGTCCTGTCGGGCATAGTCACAAAACTTCTAAGACTTAATTAAAATCAATCTCAAATTACTCAAATGCCATTGATTCAAGTCTCTACCGATGGGGAAAACATGATTGTCGTTATGGAAAATGTCAATGTTAGAGCCCTGAGTGTCTATCTGCCCAGAGCGCCCTGGGACCCCACCTGGGAGAGAAACCGGAGCCCCGGGCCACTGAGCCCCGGCGCAGCACCCGCTCCCAGACCCTTCCAGGAGGGGCAGCTCTGCCACTCCCTGTCTGGCTGTTCCTGAATGGTCACCTCCTGGCTGAGTGCCAGCTCATACGAACAGGGGCTGGCGGGGCTCGACCTTCTCTAAGTGTGCGTCTTGGGTGGCTGAAGCAAATGCTCCCCGGAGGCGGCCTGATATCACTGTGCCCTGGAGTCCTCACTGTTGCCAGGGTGAATGCATCGCTGAGTCCCACTGACCAATCAGCCCCCAGGGCACCGAGTGGGAAGAGCCCCATGGACTCGATGTAAACCTCTCTCACTCAGGCAGGTTTTGAGGGCTGGACTCGGCCTGGGGACCCACTGGGCAGACGAGCAGCGTCAGATGCCTGGACCTCCATGCCCCTCAGTTCAGCCTCCACTGGGACTGAGGATGGACAGCAGGCCATACCAACAGAGGCAGAACGTCTTGGAGGAAGGAGGTGTTGCTTTGTGGAGAGAGAACACTGGGCCCTGGTCTGGCCTCAGAGCCCCCAGGCAGAGGGAGACCCCTGAAAATAGTTACGGTCGGGAGGCCGTATGGTAGGCCACCTAATCCAGTTTTCTGTTTTTCTGCAGAGAAAGAAATATAAAACTCTCAATGCTTGTGCCCTTAAAATAAAGCATCTCCCATAAATGAAGCAATTACCAAAGCCCTGTGAGAGTCTCAGCCGGGCAGGGGACAGAAGGTTTGGGAAGGAGGGAGGCTCAGGTTGGGGGTAAAGCGGGAGGAGGTCGTAGGCCGCACATGCTGGCCGCAGCACCCAGGTGCGGTCTCGTGTCCTCTGCCCTTGGCCATGGTCCTCAGCTGCCCCCTGGGCCCAAGCGCCTGTGCCTGTCTGGGGGTGGAAGGAAGGGGTGCTGAGGGTGGTCTGGAACTACAGTGGGGGTCAGACTTCTCCAGGGTGGGGCCACAGGGCTACAGGTCTGGCCAGAGCTGGACATGGGCTACGACAGGTCTCCAGGACTGCTGGGCCTGGCAGGCACAGTGGGACTCCACCTGAATTTCAGGGTGCCCTCTGCCGCCTCCCCCTGGAGGGTTGGCACATGAAGCCGGGAGAGGCCTAGCCCTGGGCTGTGCATGGCTGGGAGGTCAGGGCACAAGGCCCCAAGTGGCCTTCAGCAAGCGGGCCTCAGAGGGGAGGTGGTGACAAGGATTAGGGGACACAGCGGCTATGGGGGCTGGGAGGCTGCAGGATGCATGTGGGGTTCCATCCTGGCTGGCCCTGCTCTGGGTCCCCCACGCGCCCGGACCACCCTTTCCAGCAAGGCCAGCCTGAGCTGTGCGGTGTCTTTGGTCTCTTTAATTAATGCCTAGCTTCCTGGTGCCTAATTAACTGGAATTGTCCATGTCCAATAGCCAAGCGTCTCATTAGGTACGAGTTAATGAGACTGTCGCAGCGGCGGTAAAATGAGGCTGGCGTGCCCCCGGGAGGGCCCCAGAAAGCACCCTGGAGGACAGCGGGCCACACACAGGTGGGCCCAGCCGGGAGGGGGCCAGACCCTCCCCTGAGCCTGGGCCTGCAGCTCCCCGATGCCTGAGGGAGCCTGCTTTCTCCCTGGGGACACCCTCTGTTTGGATTGCATGATTAACTCATGCCAGTGTAAGAAAAAATGCAGAAACATTAGGGAAAAGAAAGTGAGGATGTCCCTCACCCCAGAAACGGGTGTCCCTTTCCTGCATTGTCCACCAGGGGGGCTGGGAGGGCACCGTCCCAGCCTGGGTGGGGGCTGGGGTGGAGGCCCCGTGGGTGGGGGGCACACAGTGGTGGTGCAGACCTGGCAGTTCCAGGAGGACCCTGGGGTCAGGGGGCAGCTGGGAGCCTGCTGGGAGTGGGGGTGGGCTGGTATCCTGGTGGCCCCACTGCAGGCAGCCCTTGGGGAGGTGCTCTGCCAGTGGCCACGGGGTCCTGCTGGCCAGCCCATCAACCCTGATTCCTGGGGGGAGTGGCCCGGGTGAGGGGCTGGCAGAGTGGACAGGAGGACAGCCACTCTCTGGAGCTCTGTGAGGCTGGGCTCCCACGCAGGGCTTGTGGGGACCCTGGAGGCCGGAATGCGGGACCGGGTGTGGGTGGGCACAGGGGCAGACGCCAGGCAGGTCTCTGGTTGTGGTGTGTCTGCGGGTGACACTCCCTCTATAGCCTGTATGTTGTTTGGTCCCTACCTGAGGCCCAGGCTGTACCCACCTTACCTCCCCTGTCCCCCAGTGTCTGCAGGAAAGTGGGGCCACTCTCATGTTCCTGCCCAGAAGGACAGGTCCCTCCACACCCCGCAGCACACTTAGTTATCCTGTGAGCCCCTCATTTGTGGCGCGCCAGTTGCTGTACTGTTCGCACAGAGCGAATCCGGGGCACATTTGTTCTGTGAGATTTCCTGTGCGGGAGCCACCCAACGGGACAGGCTGGGCCCAGGGTGGGGAAACGCGTGTTCACCCAGGGCAGCCCTGGGGGCGGCTCTGACTGCCACAGCGGGGTGCTGGACCGCGGCACAGTGGCCCCCTCAGGCTCAGACGCCGCTGCCCTTAGGCTGAGCCTGGGGTCTCTGAGCTGCCCATGGAGGGGTCCTGCCTGGGCCCAAAGTCAGGAGGGGCAGCCCCTGCCCTGGGAGCCCACTGTTCGGGGGAGGGGGATGCGGAAGAGTGCACCAGGGTTCCTGTGCTCACGCTGCTGTGTGCAGGGCGACCGTGGGCAGGTGGGCTGGGCACAGGAGGAACCTGGGTCCCCGGCCCCACTGCTAAGGGAGGGTGAGCAGAGTGCTGGCCATGCAGGGGACCACCTGGGACCCCTCGGCAAACAGCTGCCAGGGAGCTGTTCTGGGGAGTCGTTCGGGGGCAGTACGGGCAGTCGTCCCTGCCTGCAGAGCCCAGATCCCTCGGTGGGGCTGAGGCCCCAGCTTGCAAGGCCCCCCATCACAGCCGCACCTCCTGGGGGCTGGCCCTTGGTTTACCTCCCACCTTATCCGCTTGTGACCAGAGGGGGCCCTGGGGCTGCTTTGCCTCCGGTCAGTATTCAGATAGGGCTGGGCCCGACTCAGGTCAGGGGGTCACTTCCTGTCCATTTTTTTCTGGGAAGGACACCCACAAAGGGATGTGCGTGGGGCTCTGGGGAGGTGCCGATCCTCTTGCAGGAGACGCACTGTGCCTGTGGGCTGCTGGCTGGGGTCTGGGGGCGCCTCAGCTTCTTTGCCTCCCCCAGCGCTCTGCACTGAGCCTGGCTTGCAGGGACTCAACAGGGCCCCTGAAGGTGGCCAGACATTCCTTGGCCCTCCGTGACATTGGTCTTTGCTCCTCCCTGGGTGCAGGTGACCTGGGACAGCTCTGATCATTAGTAAGGGGTGGAGCTGATTCTGTCTCTTCGGAGCCTGGAGCTTCTCCCCTTGGCTCTGGGCCCTGAACTGTTACGGAGTCTGACCGCTGGCGAGGCCCCTCAGAGAGGGGTGACCTGCTGACCTGGCCAGGTAGCAGCCTGCCAAGGCCAGGCATACCCTGTATGCGATCTGTGGATGCCACGCGAAGCAGAACTTCTTGCCCCATGGCCCTGCCTGGGCTCGGACCCATAGGCTGAACACACAAGAGCAACAGGGCTGGTCTGTTCCCTGCAGCGGGTAACTGGGTACCGGCCCTGCAGTCCCCTGCCCTCCCCTAGAAATCTGCTGGAGATGACTTTAGTACAAGGATTGGAAGCTGGTCCCAGGGGCCTGGATCCCTGCGAAAGAGCCCAGCCAGGCTGCTGGGGTCGGCAGCAGGGCCTGGCTTGGGGCTCTTTCTGTCCTGAGTCTGGATCCCATGCAGCTGTGGTGGCAGAGAGGCTGGGACATGATTCTCCTGCCTACGCCTCCAAGCACACCTGCGTCTTCTTGCCGCCCTTGATGTTGTCTGCAGCTGTGTGTTTAGGAAATGGTCCATGTGAGACCAAGTGGACCCTGTCTGCCTGCCCGGGGAGGCCGTGCCCAGGCCCTGCTCAGGGCTCCCACGTCCTGCCAGGAACACACAGGGCATGTGGACCGAATGCAGAGCCTGGGGGGAAGGTCCCAGCTGAGCGTGAGGCCCAGCAAGTCCCCAGGAAGGGGCAGGGGCACGGGAGGCCTGGAGGCCACCCTCCGACTCCCGTCGTCTCCTCAGCAGCCGAGGAGAAAAGGACTTTGCAGCTGTCAGAGATACTCCATCCCGTGCACTTTACAGCCCCGGACTGCTGTGAACACTGGGCTCCTGTCAGAGCTAGAAGATTCATAAAATGCATGTGGATTCTGATGATCTGTTACCCCACGGCCCTGCCGCCCACCTTCCCCACCCCCAGCCCCGCCCAGCCCAGGCTCAGGGAGGGGCTTCCAGGTGCCCACACACCTGCCTGCCTCACCCTCAGGGCACAGCCGGCTGGGGCCACCTCTGGTGCCATGCCCCCATCCTGTCCTCCCCCACCCCAAACCTCCTGGGAAGATGGGGTCTCCTCAGCTAGCCTGAGGCCTTGCCAGAGGCTCGCGGTGTGGGTGAAGCCCTCTCAGGAAGGCAACCCGTGAGGCTGGAGTGGCCACCAGGGTTGGGGGACCAGAGCTCTGGGGATCCTGGGGGGCCGTGACATGTAACTCAGGCTCAGCCCCCCGCACCTGGGTTTCCTGCCCCAGAAGATGGGCTTATGACTAATGCCTTTGGGTGTCAAGGGCTTGTCCCTCAGGCACCGTAACCTGGGGTCTGGCCAACGGGGTTCAGGGAGGGGTAGCTGAACTGGGTCTGGCCGCCCAGGTTCTGGCCACCCGGGCTCTGGATGCCCGGGATCTGGCCACCTAGGGTCTGACCGCCTGGTCTCTGGATGCTGGGGTTTGGCCGCTCGGGGTCTGGGTCTGGCTACCCGAGATCCGGCTGCCAGGGTCTGGCTGCACGGGGGTGGCTGCCTGCTGACTGGAGCGGCACAGCGGGAAAGGCTCATCAGTTGCGGCCTCACGTTCCTTCATCACGGCGCCCACAGAAGATGTTCTCTGATTAGTCTGCTGAATTATGAATTAGGTTCCGGGTCCCTGTGCAGCTGTTCCCGGCTTGTCGTCCCCACCACTTTATTTCCCCATCTGCTTATAAAACCAGGAGCGAAGTCCTGCAATAAACACTTCAAACGCTTTTTTTAGGGGCTAATTAATTGTGTTGCATTTCTCCAACACAGCGTGCAGACTGGACCTGCCCGGAATTCCCAATGCAGTGTGGTCTGCCCCAGTGCCTGGGAAGCAGCCTGGGTGTCTCTGGGGGCCCATAGCCAGGGGCCACTTGCGGCCTTTCCCAGCCTCGTGTTTCAGCGGCAGCTCCGAGACCCTGTTCTGGCAGGGTTGGTGGGTACGGGAGTGATGCAGGCCGTGCCATTCTCCTTGAGATCCCCCTCAGCACCCTCTGGCTGCAGGCTCCACTCCAGGACCACCAGGCCACCAGAGGCCCACTTCCCCCAACTCACGGACTGTTATGCATCCAAGGTCAGGTTCACCACGCCCCCCGGCCTTCCCTCCTGCAGCACCAACCCTGTGGCCCCTAACCTCCTACCCGTGTCCAGTCCTCAGCGAGCACCCTCCAGCCCCCACCTTGTGCCGTCCTGCCTTTGCCCGGGCTGCCCCCTGCCTGGCTCACTTCTGCCCTCACCCACCCGGCGAGCTTCCCTTGCTCCTGAGGACCCACCCCACGGGCCCCTCAGTGAGTGTCTTGCCAGGGCAGCATTTTGACCGAGTCAGGCTCCTGGGAACCACGGCCTCCCTGGAGGAAGACTTTGGGAACTCCGCCCTCTGCTCCGCACCCCGAGGCTCTACACAGAACCGGTGGAGGAACCCTAAAATCCTAACATTAATAAGAAAACAAAATCATGATTACTGAGTTACAAAACGGAGAGCTCAGAGACAGTTAAGTCACGGCAGCCATTTGACTGTTCCCAGCACCAGGCAAGTGGCTTTTTATTAAGTTGATTCTTAGCGTGAGCCTGCATCAAGCCAGTAAGAGTCTTTGGTGTTAGATCTGTGGCCTGGCTTTGGGGTCCCCATCCAGCTTGGGACCCTGCAGGCACCTGTCCCAGTGCCTGGGCAGCCCCAGGGCCCTCTAACCCTGAGGCCAGCTCGTCCTCTGCAGGCCCCCATCACACCCTTTGGAACTGGCCAGGCTGGGCCCATCTTCAGATGCAGGGGGGTAGCAGAGGCTTGGCCTGTCTCCCGACAGAACCACCAGCTCACCCCCGCAGCGTGCTGGAGACGGTCTTCCCACGGAGACCACAGCCCCCACCCTCATACACAGGACATGGGGAATGGCAGGGCCAAGGACTAGCTTGGCAGCTGGGCTTCCAGGCCCAGGAATTGTTGGGGACACTCTCCCCACCCTCAGGGGCTCTGTGCTCCAGCCGCGCCCCAACACAGGACAAGCCGCGGAGAGCCACGGCCTATTTTGCTCCTCCGTCCCCATCTGTCCAGCGCCGAGGGCAGAAGCACCCCGCAGCTTCAACGGGAACCTGAGGCAAGGGAGGCCAGGCCTCGACCCCCTCAGGCTGAGGGCACAGGGTGACAGCACCTGGTCTGTGAGGGAGGGGTCCTCGGAGACTTGGGGACGTTTGAGCAAAGAGGTGGCACCCAGACCGTGAGCCCTGGGACGCGGGGACGCACACCAGCTGTTGTCTTCGTGCAGGTCCCTCACAGTGGGCCCTGAGCTCAGGCTGGGAGTGGACGCCAGGCGCAGGGGCAGCACGGTGCATGGAGGAGGCAGCCGGTGGGTGGGGAGCTGCAGGCTGCTGGAGCTCCTTCCCAGAACCAGCCCTGTGGAGCTCACCTCTTCCATGGGCATGGGGTGGGGGAGGCCCGGCAGCATCCAGGAGCCCTCACGCCCAGGAACCGAGAGGGAGCAGGTGGATCGTCAGGCCCAGCAAGCCCGGGGACCCCACCTGCTGGAGGGGGACATGGGCTTCCCTGGTGGGTGGGGTCTGCTCAGAACATTTCTATGGGCTGTTAATTGTTATGCTTTCATTTAATTCTGGGTGTCATTCCGTGTCAGCCGAGCCCAACAGGCTGGGATTTATGCCTCCAAATTATGGGGCTCTGGCCATTCAGCAGTAAAACAATTACCCATCAATCAGCAGCCAACAGGCTCGTGCTCAGGGCTGGCAGCGCTATTAGCGGGTGCGGGTGGCCATGGCCTGCCTGGACGCCTGGTGCGGCAGACCCGCCGTCCAGGGCAGGGGCAGGCAGGGCCATGGTCTTGCCCCCATCAGGCCTGTCCCTGTGTCAGGGCTCAGCTTCTTGGGGCCGCTGTCCCGCAGGGGTGGAACAGGTGTCTGCCCTTGGACGGCCCTCGGGGTGCGCGCTGTGCCTGGGGGCAGGCCCCTGGCTGGGAGGAGGTGTCTCTGCTCTGGGTGCTCCAGGGTTAGTGACAGTTCAGCCCCAGGGTCCTGAGTGCGTCGGGGCGTGGCCAGCCAGGCACTCCACAGAGGGTCGCGGTCTCCTGCCTCGGGGCTCGTGCTGCCCCACCCGACAGAGGGGGTGCCGGTGCTCTGCGGGGGCACCGGGCCCCTGCCCAGGGGACGGCAGCCTGGTCGGCACCGGGCCCAGCTCCAAGTGCCCGGCTCGGCTGGGAAGCCCTGTCCTCACCCACTGACAAGCAGCGGTCTTGGGCAGAGATTCTGTGACTCGATTTCCCTCCTGTGACCTCTGAGTACTGGCTCTGGAGCATGGAACAGGGTGGGGTGCCCCTCTGGAGGGTAGGCTGTGTCAGCACCCCAGGCCAGGCATGGATGGGTAGTGTCCTGGGAGCCTGGGGGTGTCGGGGAGTGGGAGGTGGGGAGGAGGGGTGAGGGTGCTGTGGGGTGAGGTAGGGGGAGGTGAGGAGGAGTGAGATATGGGGAAGCGGGGTGGGGTGGTGTGTAGGGTGCAGGTGAGAGGAGGTCTGGGAGGTGAGGGGCAGGGCGGCGGGGAGGGGCAGGGGAGGGCAGGGTGGGGCTGGGGAGCCAGCCCTGACAGGTCTGGAGACAAGGTGGGGCCTCCCCGGGGGTGCTCCCTCCACTTCCTTTCCTCTGAGGTCATAGGGGTGGGGGGCCCCCACAGAAGACGGGTCCCTCTTGGTCCCGAGGCCTTTGGGTGGCACCACCTTCTTCCCTTGGTGGGGTGGCCCTCCCAGGAGCACCCATCCTGCTCTGCTGCCTGGGAAGCCCTGCCCCACGTCCATCCGACCTGCTGCCAGCCAGGCCGGGGTCCCCGCCAGCAAGCGCAGGGCTGTCCCCACTTGCCCAGTGGCCCGGGGACCCGGCTGTGCCCCCTTGCTCGGGCATCTCACGCTTGGACCTGCTGCCTGTCAGGGCAGATGCCCCCCCATGCAGCATCCATCTGGCTCTTCCGCTCTTCCTGCCCCTGCTGGGAGCCCGCAGCCCCTGCACGTCCCTGGGGCTGAAGACCTGGGGATAGCAGCAGCTCCATGGACCCCGGGCTCTCAGCTCTCTCTGAGCTTTGAGACCCACCCTGGGGAGACCTCTGGCCCACCCTCCTGTTTCTGGCTGGCCTTCTGCCTTTGGGGCACCTGCACTGGGGCCCTCAGAGAGAACCCCCTGGTTTGGCCATTTGGCCAGATCGCAAAGCATGACTGCCGGGCCACCAAACCGATGCAGACTGCCTGGCCCTAGTCACTGGTGATGCCTCGTGCTCACGCCCCCCGGAGCTGCGGTGAGTCACTCTCCCCAGCGTCCTCACCAGTAGAATCAGTCCAGGGGCAGGATCTCCCACAGTACGTATTGGGATCTTTCAAACTGAAAAGAAGAGCCCCATTTTTGCTTCTCAGCCCTATTTTCATAGTTTAGTATCATCCTAAGTTCTAGTGCATGGCTCTGGTGGCGGAGCGTCATCACACCCCAGTGACCGCCAGGGACCACCTGTGTGGGATGGCCGAGGGCTGGTGGCAGAGACCCTTGGGCGGATGAGGCTCGGGTGTGTGTGGGGAGACTCGGGCTCTCCCTCATGCCTCTTTCCTTCCCTGAGAGCGAGGGGCCACTGTCATCAGTCCCTGGTGACCCTGACGGCTGACTTTTGGGGCTGGGGCTCAAACGTCCCCCAAACTGGCTGCTGGAGGCCCCGGGGTGGGTGTGGCTCTGCACCTCAGGCTGCATGGGTCCCTGGAGGGGCGGCTCCAGCTACCTGCGCAGGGGTGGGGAGGCGCTGCTGAAGGTTTGCCATGGGGGGCGGCCGTGGGGCACCTCCTCCAGCTTTCAGCCAGGAGGCCAGCTGGCCCTGTGCACTCAGGGACAGGGGCTTGCCTCCTCAGGGTGGTGCTGAGAGCTCATGCCGGACACCCTCAGCACCTTCTGTTGCCCATGCCTGTCCTGAGCTGCCTGATGCCTGGCAGGTCGCTGGGCCTCTCCCTGCCAAGCTTGGGCAGCCACGCTGGCATTTGGAGCCTGGGGAGCGGCTGACAGGACTTGTTCTGCTTTGCTGGGAAGGCACTGCCAGCCTGTTGGAAATGTCAGGCTGGTGGGGTGGAGGGCGCTTCCCCCCAAACCCTGCATGACGCTGGACACGGGCTTCAGCCCCCGTGATGGAGCGGGTCTGACACTGCCGCGTGGGGGAGGGCCTGGGGAGGGGAGAGGAGGGGAGGGCAGCCCCTGGGGAGGTGCCGAGGGACGCGGGCCTCTCCTGGCCGGCTTGCTACCCTGGTGCGCCAGTCGATGGGGAACAGGGATGGTGCACCCGGGCCGTGGGGTGTCCAAGGGCAGCTTATCAGCTTCGGCTGATTTCCCTGGGGGGCCCCTGCTGGCAGCAGCCATCATGCTCCCCAAGAACTGTGTCAGGCTGGCTGGGCCTGGACCCCGTTCCCTGTGGGGCTCACAAAGGGCTGTGGTGAGGGGGCATTGGGCACCTGGGGGCCACAGGCAGGACAGGGTCCAGGAGGCTGCTGGGAGGGTAGACAAACCCCTGGGTTGGGTGCACCGGGTGATACAGCGACAGGATGACCAAGAGACACAGGGCGGGACCCAGGGGGGTAGGCGGGATCCTGGGCCTCTGGCTTGGAACCGGGTCCAGCCTCCTTGTCCTCAAAGCCCAGCCTGGCCACCACCTCCTGCCCACACTGCCCGGCTCCGGCCCCCGTGGCCTCTTCGGTGGCCACCAGTGTGGCCCTAGCTGTGCCTCGTTGACGCGCCCCTGGTTGCTTCCTCTCCCGACACAGCAAGGGCAGCCGAGCTGCGGCCCGAGGTCTTGGCGCTCACTGGGGAGAAGCCTTCCCTTGCCGGAGGCTCTGAGATAGGCTTCAGCTCAGGGCTAGTTTGGTGACAAGGAGCAGGGCCCAGTCCCAGTGTCCTCAGGGGTCCCTGGCGCCCCCCGAGGTGTGTGTGCTTCTGAAGAGGTGAGTACTCGGGGGCTGGCTGCCGCGCAGAGGGCTGGAAGGGGCTGGGTGAGGCGACCTGGGCCTCCTTGGGGGCACGGGGCTTCACGGCGCCCTCATCCCGGCATCCTCTCCCCCTCTGTCATCTTCTGTCCCTTGTCTCCATCTCTCACTGCTATGGGTGTCGCTTTGTGTTGTCACTAGCCCAGGTGACAATATGCCCTCTTCCCTGGATTCCTGTCTGCACCCTTAGAGCTCAGCTGCCTCTTCCTGGCCCTCAGATCACATGGGTTGTCCAGATATAGCTCAGCACATTTCCTGTGGGCCCTGGCCCTGTCCATACCTCGGTCTACGCACCTGCCCCTGAGTTGAGGGTGTCTGCCCTGTGTGTGGCTGTCATGCAGCCGGTTGAGGTCCAGTCGTGGTTCATCTTCCACTCCCTCGGTTCTGGCTGCTCCGAGATGCACTCAGCCCCGCGCATGTCTGCCCTGGGTGGCCCTGAATTGTGCTCCCTGAGCCTGGTCTGCAGATGCGGTACCCACAAACCCTGGCAGCATCTCTCCCATGCCCTGAGGACACACAGGGGTGTCCTCAGGGTGGGTAACGTCCCCTCCCACCTGCATCGCAACTTGGTCCAGGCTCTGCCCAAAGTTAGACGCGAGGGGTCCCAGGGCAGTGACTGGCTCAGAGCTGAGCTGAGCGTGGCCTGGGACGCACAGCCAGGCGCACCCCCTGTGTGCAGGGCTTCTGGGAGGCTCCAGCCCCATGAGGGCTGGTGAGGCAGGAACAGGTGGCTCCTTTGGAGTCCCTGGCAGAAGCCTGCCCGGGTGCCCGATGCACAGTGGGGACAGATGGCCCCTGGCAGGACATGCGCTCTCACCTGTGAGGCCAGCTGCCTCTGGCTGGCATGGGGCAAGGTTTCTGGGAAACCCCAGAGGGGCCAGGTCTGGTGGGGATTCTTGGGCCCGCAGCTGGGGCTGGTGGCACACGGTGGGGCTGGGCTGCTGGAGTGCCGGGGAGTCCGGCCCTGTCTAGCCTGAAATTTGCTTCTTTGTTGTCATTATGAAAGGAAGCACATGTCTGTGGAAATCTGAACATACTAAATCTGCAAACGACAAACAGAAACTAGGAGGTGCACCCCACTGCCTGCCCCTCTTGGGGTGGATTTCCCGTCCTTCTCAGCTGGTCCCGTCCCACAAGCCCCTTGTGCCCAGGGTGCCCTAGAACTCCAGTCCTGCTTTTCTGTTAACACTACCTCCGCCCCTGAATTTAGATTCGCCAGAAACGCGGGGTCCCTGGTGTCTGTGCTTCCAGCATGAAGTTCCACCGTCCACGAGCTCATCTTCCTCTGGCTGAGCATTGGGGCTGTCTACAACTTCTCTGTGCTGTAAATCAGGCTCAGAAAAAGTCCCAGAATCCGTGAGGGTCTCTGTTTGCTCCTTAGGGTCCATTCCTGACAGTGGCTCACGGGTGGACCCAGCCATCTGCTGCCACGCCGGGCCCCGCAGCCCCAGCTCTGCTGCCCTCCCATGCCTGGCCCCAGGCGGTGGGGCTTCCACTCAACACCCCTGCGGGACCTTCCGCTCGGCCCCATCTGGTGGCCTGAAGGAGGCGGGGCAGATGCCCTCACGGCCTCCCTCACAGGCCTGAAGTGGGCCGGGGTTGGGACCTGGGTTCAAACTCTGACTCTGCCACTCGCTGGGCCTCATGTCCTCATCTGTCGAGGGGCCGGCATTCCCTGGGCGGGCATGTGAGGACAGCCCCCAGGTCCAGTCCATGAATATGGCCAAGTAGTGGGGGCCACTGGTCTCTGGCCGTGTGGGGTCCCCAGGGGCTGCCTAGGGGTGAGGAGGGCATCCTCTGCCATGCCAGGCCCAGCCTGGGCGGGCAGCTGTGGGCGCTCTAAGGCTGACCAGGCTGAGCGTAACCCTCCGCCCCAGCCACAGGCCCTGTCTGGGAGCTGTGAGGGCAGGTTCCGGCCGTGACCCTCTAGCCATGACTCGAACCTGCTGGTCCAAATCCGTCCTGCTCCCTGTGCTGGCCCCCCATGGTGCCTCGCCACCACCTACAGCCCCCCAGGGCCCTCGGGCCCCCATCCCCACCCCCACATGCGTGCAGCCTTCTGTCCAGTGCTAGCATTAGGGGATGGAGCTGGTGCTGTGGAAACAGGCTTTGGGGTGGACGAGGCCTCGGAGAGGAGGTGTGAGTGATGAGCCCGTCTGCCCTCGGCTGTGGTGTCAGTGGTCCGCTGGACTCACTTCTTGTCTGGTTTTGTGCCCCCTGGCGTCCTGAGGCTGAGCTGGGGAGTCCCAGGGGCCTAACACGCTGAAAAGCCCTGTGGGGAACCCTGAGCCTAGGGCTGGGCCCCGAGGGATGTGAGTCCCTGTGGACTGCTCGGGACACCCAGGGCCCAGCTGGCCCACGGTCAGACAGCATGCAGCGGCTGGGCCCAGCGAGCCGGGATTCTCAGGCAGCTGGGCTCCCCCAGGCTCCAGGCAGGGTGGGGGGCCACTGGCCCAGACGGCCCCCTGCCCGAGGATGGAGCCCACCGCCCGGGAAGCAGGCCGCCACCCAGCCTCCCGTGAGAAGGAGCCTGCGGAGCAGCCCCCACCCCAAGGCCAGCTAGGGGACAGAGGCACGCTGGGCCAGGTGGTGGCGTCAGGGTGGCCACCTGGCCCCTCGGTGACCTGCCCTCGGTCTCCAGGCCTGACACACCCCAGGGCAGCTCCCGCCTTTATCCCAGCTCTCCCCGACTCCAATGTCCTCAGGACCTGTCTGGCCCTCCGGGGTTTTGGCTTCCAGACCCTCCGTGCTGTCCGGTGGCCACACCCACTCCTGTCCCTCCCTCCTCCTGGCGGTTCCTTTCGCAAACCTCTGCGGGCGGCAGCTCCCCATCCGGAAAGCCACAGGGCAATGCTGCCCTCTCCCGAGCTGGCCACGCTCCCCAAAGCCCAGACAGGTCTCACTAGGCAGGCAGCTTTGTCCCAGGAGCTGCCCCCACGGGTCACAGCATCCTCCTGGGGAAGTCAGGCCCCAGAACTGGGAGGCTGCAGCTCCTTAGGGACCTATGGATCCCCGGGCATGTGTGGCCTGGCAGGGAGGGCACAGAAGCCTGTGCCCTGTCCAGGAAGTGTCCTCCGAGCACCTGCTGTGTCCAGGGCAGGGCTGTCTTTACTTCCTTTTATGGCCCGGCACAAGACATCCGCCTAGAGGGACATCAGGCAACGTGCTGATAAGGCCTGCGGGAGTCACTGCAGCGGGGCCGCTTCGCCCACTCAGGTTAGGGTGCTGGGCTCCCGGCCCGGACCAGTGCGGCTGCCGGTGCCCTGTGTATCCTGTGGCTTTGCGGGACGCAGCAGGGAGAAGGGCCAGATGCCGTCTGGGTCAGATCGCTTCACTGTCAGAACGAACCAGAATGGATGTGGTCTGTGGGAGGGCTGTCCATCCGTCCATCCTCCTCGGAGAAGCCCCTAGACCTGGAGGAGAGCCAGGGGAGAGAGGGGCCTCGGGGAAGCCCTGGGTTAGACAAGGGTGACGGGTCCCCTGCAAGACACCTCAGAGAGGGGCAGGGAGCGTGTGTGGGGGCTGCTGTCTTCCTCCTGTGCCCCTGACCTTGTGTTGTGTGTGTGTGTGTGTGCGTGTGTGTGGTGGGGGCGCTGGGCTGCCACTGGAGGGCTGTCCACAGACACTGCCTCTGAACTGGGGCCGAGAGCCGGCTGTCCCCTGTCCCGACGAGACACTCACAGGAGGTGCCCAGTCCACACTGCATTGAATAAAGGCAGAGCTTTCTGACCCTAGGGTGGGGCCCTGCAGGTGGGAGCCCGTGACGGGTCTGGGGGCCGAGGAGCGGGGTCAGGGCCCCTCCCAGCTCCAGCCTTCTGCAGGTCCTGGGCCTCGTGGGGCTTCCTGACATGCTTTGCTTTCATTCTGTTTGTATAGATGTCTTCTATTTGCCGCCTGAGATGGTTGTTTTCCACTTCCAGTGGTGCAGTAAGATATTTCCTTTCAAAATGTAATCACTTAAGTATAAAAAAAAAAACCCATTTGAAGAAAACCCTCCAGTGAAGAATAGTGAAGCAGGTGGGCAGACGCGGCACGGAGGGGAGTGGGCGCTCGGGGGCGGGTGTGTGGGCTTGGGGCCAGTGGGGAGGCGATGGCATAAGGAGAGGGGTGGGGACCCCTCTGTGGCTGCCAGGCCCGGCCGGGCACCCTTGGCAGCTGTCCTGCTGTTGAGGCTGCTGCTGGCTGCCCGTGGGCCCAGGTGGCTGTGCCATGCTTGCCAGCCTTGGCTCCCAAGGTCCCCACAGCCCGGCCTCACACCCACCTGTGCTCTGGAACCTGTGTCCAATGATGCTTTCTATCTGCTGGTTAACCTTTCGGCATCTTTATTCAGAGTGTTTGGGGGGAAGTTTTGAGCTAGCAGGGGGAGGGCCCCCAGAGCCCACTTCAGCTGGAGCCTTCTGCTCACAGCCTCACGCAGGCAGTGGCAAGGGCCAGCTGTCTTGGGCTGCCCCCCTGCACACCCCACCTTTGCGGAGGGTAAACTGAGGCCCAGATGGAGGCTGCATGGACTGGGGACAGGCCCTGACCTCCCTGTCCGCCAAGGGCTGCCTTTGCACAGAGCACGTGTGCGGGTGTCCGGCTGGCAGGCATGCCAGGGGCCTGGGCCCCTCCCTCAGCCTGGCGCCTGCCCTCTGAGGCCTGTGTGTTGGGACTATGCGGTGGCCATCCTGCTCTCCTAATGCCTTCTGTGACACAGGGAATAAGGTGGGGGCACACGGTGGGGGAGAGGGGCGGGCCGGCTGGGTTCCCAGCACAGACTGCCTATGGCTGGAAGTCACATTGTCCAGCTGGGGAGCCCCGCCGGGCAGGGTCCAGAACGGACACTTCTGGGGGCACCAGGAAACCCAAGGTGGGCGGGAAGGAGGGGCTCAGGCCCCTGGGCTGAGTTCTGGTTCTGATGTGGCCGCCCTGTGGGGGGGATAGCTCCATGTCCCCGGCTGTCTCCTGTCACTGGTCTGGGGCGGGCAGGGGCCAGGGCCGGACCAAGGTGACACTCATAGGAAATGGGAACCCTGAGCCCACAGCTTCTGCGGTCACTCAGCCCTGATAAGGGCTCTGGAGCTGCCTGCCTGGGTCTCACTGGCAGCTGGCTGAAACCCCAGGCCTGTCTGCTCCTCACGCAGGGAGACCCCCCGGACACCGCCTTCCCTCCTCCTGGGGGTGACTCCCTGCTGACTGTCTAGTGAGACCCCTGCCATCCACCTCCTTCCAACCCATGCAGACACGCCTGCCTCAGACCGGCCCCATGACAAAGACAGGGTGGCCACGTGTGTAAAGAACACAGAGGCGTCCAGAGCCCGGTCCCAGTGGGAATGTTCAGTGTCCCTATGTCCCTTCTTGCAGCATCTCTGCCCGCCTGAGGAGTCCGCGGCCTGTGCCGCACCCACGGCTTGTCCCCAGCCCTCCCCGGCTATCTCCCTGGGACAGAGGCCCCACCACTTGGCCTCTCTGCCTTGTGCTGGACACGCCCTGGGGCAGGGATGTGCAGGTGGGCATTCCATGGGCATAGCGGCTCCTGGACAGACCCCACAACCTGGAGCTCAAGTAGGTGTTGCTGACTGATTTAGGCCGGCTCCTGACAGCAGACTCGTGGGGGCACAGGCCTTGCACCCCCTCTGCCCCCTCACCCCCTGCAAGCAGGAACCTTTCCGGAAGGTCGTGGACTACCTGGCTGGAGCTGCCTGGGAGGTCTTAGAGATGCTGCAGGCTTGCAGGTGGGCGGCGGACGTGATCCGGAGACAGGGTCAGTCACAGTGGGGTGCCCAGAGGCTGCCTTCCAGCCAGTTTGGGAAATGTGCGGGCGTGAGGTTTAGCAGAGGGGGTACATTGTAATCAAGAGCAGGAAGCTGCTGGCATCCCCCACCCCTTCCGGACCCCTCAGGGCCCCCAGCCAGGCTGGCCCAGGCGCTCCCCATAGATCAGCCTTGAGAAGCCCTGAGCCCTGAAGACCCAGCCCTGTGCCCCAGGACCACCCCTCCCATCTTGGTGCCTAGAAGGGTGTGAGGCCACGCAGCCCATGAGCACCCACTGTGTGCCAGGCCCTTGCAAATGCATCCCCCCCGTGAAGCAGGGGTGGTCATCCTGGTGTCACTCAGCCCCTGACAAGGGCTCCGGAGCTGGACCCATGGGGGTCCCAAAGGTGCTGGGCTCTCATGGTGGGAGTCCAGGGGCTGTGTGCCTGCCTGAGGGTCACACTGGGCCTGGCTGTGTGTCCTGGCACGCTGGCTCCCAGGACCGAGTGCCTGTTGGCAGGTCTGGCCCCAGGAGGCAGGGCTGGCTTTGAGGGTCCCATGGGCTCCTAGCTGGACTCGGGCAGATGTGCCCTGGTCCCGCTTCATCCACAGGGGAGTCTCGGAGGTGACAGATGTGGCTCAGGGCTGATGTTCACCCCGATGGCCTCCGTCAGCCTCTCCCTGTGTCCTGGAAGTCCCTGGGCCTGCCTTCTTCCACAGGCTCCTGATGGAGCCCCATCGGCCTTTCCCAGGTCATCACCACGTCCTCCATGCTGGCCTCCGGGCTGACCATGTGAGGATTACAGCCAGGAGTGAAGGAAACCAGACAGCCTTCTCTGGGGATGAGGGGTCAGGAGACTGGCCCTGGCCACCGCTGCAGCTGTGGCCAGCACACCTCCCTGTGAGTAGGGTGGCAAATCTCAGAGATGGTACAATGCTCTATGGGCATGAGGCGTGGCGTGTCGTGCCCAGCTTGGTCCCCCCACCCTCCATCCACGGCGGCTGCCTCCCAGCACCGTCCCCAGCCCCACTCGGCCGTGGCTCTGACCCTGGACTTGAGCCCACGCACGCGGCGGTCCCTGCTCAGTGGGCAGTGTGGCTGCCGCTCCAGGCACCGAGCATGGGGCAGGGGAGCCGCTCTCAGGCCACAGGATGAGCTGCTGGTACCAGTGGGGGCCCCGGGGCTGCGGCCTCTGGGCAGGGAGAGGCCCACAGACTGGCTGTGTGGGAGGCTGTAGGCCAGTCACAGGGCCTGCTGTCCAAGCTCATGGCGGGACCAGGGCTCTCGGGGGGGCCCAGGAGGCCCTGCAGATCACACCGGTGCTGCTTCCACCCAAGCTATTCATTCCAGGCTCCGTGGGACACAAGGAAACTGCTGCCCACAGAGCCAGGGGCACAGACCTGAGATTGGCGTCGCTCAGCAGCCCCTCGGCAGGAGGTGATTACCCGTGGGAGAGGTTGGCAAGGGCCAGGCTCTGGGCCGGTGGCTGTGCCCAGTGGCGTGACGTTCTCGAGCTCCGGCCCCCGGTGCACGCGGCCCAGCCCCCCCAGCCCCCTCAGCGTCTCGACTCCTCCCAGTGGCTGTTCTGCGTCCCTCCATCCCAGCGCAGGGCACACATTGGCGGGCACCTTCTTGCCGGGCTCCGGGGGCAGTGCCTGCTGGGAACTCACGCAGTGGGTGCCCAGTACTTGCTTGGGCAGCTGCTGAGGAGCCCGTGCCGGTGTCCTGGACCCATGTCCTCCCAGCAGCCCCCAGGCGAGACCGTTGGCCTCCCTGGCCCCTGCAGCCCCCACTCCCCATTGGAGGCCTCTCCTCAGCGTCCCCCAACCCGTCCCCGGCTCAGGGAGCTTGTGCATCTGTCAGAAGAGGTGGCGGATGTGGGGCATTTTTGCCACTGGTCCGTCTGACATCAGTCAGCCGCCTGGGGCCTGCCGCCGCCCTGGACACTGGGAGATGGCCATGGCCTGGAGAAGGCGAGGGTGGGGACAGACTGTCCGCAGCCCCCCAGGGCCCTGCCTCCCCACAGGTCCCACCTCCCCACCTTTGCTGCTCAGGGCCGAGGCCACAGGACAAGCGAGCGCCTTGGGGGTGGAGAGACTGGGCTCTGAGAGGTCGTGGTCTGGCTGGAGCCCCAGCAGGTGAGCCCGTGAGCCTGGTATGTGCAGGGCTGAATGTGTGTGTCCCTCCCCAGCCCGCCCTAATCCACAGGAAATCCTAAACCCCAGGTGCTGGTGACAGGAGGTGGGGCCTTTGGGACGTGACTAGGTCATGACAAGGGAGCCCTCGTGAACGGGATCAGTGACCCCAAAAAGAGGCCCCAGAGAGCACCCTCGCTCCTTCTGCCATGCGAGGACGCAACCCCGAAACGGCGTCTGTAGAGCCGGAAGCCTGTCTGCCGCACACCCAATCTATCGTGTGCCTTGATCTCAGGCTCCCAGCATCCAGAACTGAGAAATGCATGTCTGCCTTCTGTGCGGCCCCCTAGTCTACAGCGCTCTGTCACAGCGAGCTGAGTGACCGACCCTGGGCGAGGCGTCTCACTTCTCCAACAGTCTCCTCGTCTGTAAAGCAGTGGTGGCAGGGAGGGGTCGTCTCCTTGCAGACACTCAGCAGCGTGGGTCCGGCTGCCCAGGCCCTGGGCTTCTAGGTGGGTTGGAGTGCCGCCTTGAAAGCCCCGCCACCTGCCCAGGCCCCCGAGGGCCCACGGCGCTCCACCCAACGTCCACCTGTCCTCTGCCCCGCGTGGCCCCTCACCTCCCAGGGCCTCCCAGCATGCCCTGGAGTGCGGTCCCCCCTCTCAGGCCACAGCGGCTCTGCTCCTGGTCCCTGCCAAGGAGGTGTCAGAGTTCACAGCTCTCTGGAAGGGCTCCATAAACACAGTTGTATTGAACCTGGGAGGCCGAGATGCCGGGGCACCAGCAGCAGTGTGTTAATGATGGTGGGTCAGTGGGCAGGCAGCCAGCAATTTGCCCCCAAGGACTGGGCGGGAGGCGGGCTTTGGCCCAGACCGGGAAGAGGCAGGAGAGGAAGGGCCCGTCCCCGGCCTTGCATGAGGTTGAACCAGTTAGAGAGCAGCCTCTGCCGGGTTCTGGCCTCCTCCCCAACTTTCACTCTACATCACATTGATCCGGGAGCGAGGAGGGGCCGTGCCCACCCGGGAGCGTGAGTGGTTCTCAGAGGCTTCTGGGGACAGGCCTCCTCCTCCAGGAAGCCTCCCAGAGACAGTCCAGACCTGAGCCCCCATCTGATGTGGCCCACGCTTGCCCCAGACCCTGTGCTGGTCAGGAGCCCTTCTGTGTTCCGGTCAGGCCTTGGATGGATTTACGGCTGCATCAGGAGTCTGCTCCTGTCCCTATTCCTTGGCTGTCCTTTGAGTCCTATCCAGCTCCTCTGTCCCTTGCCAGCCTGGCTGACCATCAGCCTTGGGATGGTGGGGAGGGCACCTGTCCATAAGAACCCCCTGCCGGCCAGGGGCCCACCGTCTCCCTGAGCATCTCCACATCTTGCAAACCAGGAAGCAGGCCGGGAGAGGCAGAGGCAGCTGCATGGGCCTCACAGCTGCCCTGGGGCACCTTTTGGTCCACTCTGGCAGCCGTTTCTCCTGGGAAGCTGGCTTTTCCAGCGACAGTGTCTCGGTGGAGGAACTTTGTCACATGGCCAGGCCCTCCCTGACCCTGAGAAGGATCGTGGGAAGCCATGGGGCAGGGTTGGAAGTGAATGCAGGCCGCCCTCAGGAGTGGACGCTCCAGCGTGGCCTGCGGCCAGCACACTGCTGAGAAGTCATGCCGCAGCCCGGCGTCCCCTTCAGGGGAACAGATCCATCTGTCCCATCCCTCTGCCATGGTGTCCAGTGGCCTCCCCCGCCAGGCCTGGGTCTTTTCCCGCCAGCTCTGTCTGGTCTGGGGGCCACCACTCCAGCTCCCTGCTTACCTACTGCCTCCCCGAGGGGATCCCATCCCGAGCCAGCTGACCTCCGCCCGGGTGCTGGCCTTGAGAGCTCCTCCCTGTGAGCTGCGGTCCATATCCTGGCCTCTGTGTTTTTGCCTCTGCAGTTCTTGGCTGGCAGATCTCATCGGTCCCTTGCCCTCTGTGTGTGGTGCAGCGGCCCAGGGCTTCCTGGTGTGGGCATCTGGGGCTGCCTGCCCCACAGCACCCTGGCGGCCCTGAGCGGCCTGCCCTCCTGTCCTGCTGGGCAGCCTCTGGCCCCCGGGGGAGGTCTCCTTCTGTCCTTTGCTTGAGCTCTGGGGCCGTGACAGTGCTGGGAGGCAGCAGCATCTCTGGGACTGACTCCCCTGAGGCGCTGTGGGCTGGAGCCGGCTCTCCCTGAAGTGCTCTGACCACAGGAACCGCTCCCTGGTAGGAATCCGACGCTCTCGGACTGTTTACACCCCAGAAATCAGCAGATGCTCTGAGGCAGATCCCCTGCCTGTCCCCCGCCAGCTGTGAAGCATTGACCTGCACATCACACCGGCTCGGGGCTCCTCACACACCTGGGCGACCACAAAGGATCAGGCGCTGCCCTCTGCGGGTGCGTGGGGGCGCCGTAGGGCGGACATTCTGCTTCCTTGCCCGGCACGACTGCTGCTGGCCCAGCCTGGAGCCAAGGCGGGCGCCCTGTGGACGGGAAGGGGCCCCTCCCGGAAGGGGGACTCCAGGAGCGAGGGGCGTCCTCGGGGAAATCCCCCCTGCTTGCCTTGCTTCCTCTGTAGCTCATCCGAATAGGGAGCAGCCCCGGGGATGTCTGAGGCACAGCGAGGGAGGCCACCCCATGTGGCCCCGTGCCTACGCCAGGCCGGGCTGTGGGAGGGGCAGGGCCCCGCTCCTCAGCTGCTTGGCCTCCATTCATCAGCCGGCAGCTCCCCCACCCCTGCCTTGGAAGCTGCAATAAATATTGACTTGGGCAAATCGATGTGTTTCCGAGGACCTGGCTGGATAGCAGAGTTACAAGGATTGGGGCAGAGTCATCCGCGTGCCCAGCTCAGTGTCACTAAGAGCCTGGTGGGGGCTGGGAAGGCACTGGGTACATATCCAGGGGCCGGTGCCAGCCACCGGGGCGTGGCAGACCAGGGTCAGGGAACTGAGGCAGCATCGGGCCGCCAGTCCCCACGGCTGCCGGGGCCTGACTCATGCTGCCCTGTCTGGCCGTGTTCCGTGGGTACCTGACCAGGTCTGTGCCTCTAGTGGCCAGGGGTCAAGGCCAGAGCAGAAGACCCATCCTGGGGGCTCTCTTGGCAGCCCCTGCCCCTCCCCCAGGCAGCATGCCCCTGAGACGGGGAGCCCACCACCTCCTCAGCTGCCCTTTCCATCTCTGCTCCCAGCAGCATCCTGGCCCCAGGGACACAGAGGTGGCCCCCACCCCCAAACACACTCCAGGAGGCGGCCTCTGCCTGCACAAGGTCACTGGCCATTCCCCCAGCTCTGCTGCAACACCTGGTCTAGCCTCTCCATCTGTGATCACTTCCTCCCTGAACCAGTCTGAATCCTGGCTGCTGTCCCCCAGGGGACCTCACTGACTCTTGGGGCACATGCTGTCCCCTGTACCTGGAGCCCCCATATTCCCTTCTCTGTCTGCGACTCAACAAACCACCCCAGTCCTTCCTCTGAGCTCCCACCTGCTTGGAGCTGTCCTCCCCAGAGGGTGGGGCTTGGGGCACAGGACCCTTGAGGATGCCCTTGAGGGTAATGCTGGGCAGGACGAGCTGCAGGGCAGGTGGGTGCCTGCCTCTCCTGGCCTGTCTCATGGACATCCCCCATCCTGGTCTTGTCTCATGTTTCCATCCCGCTCTGCCTCTCTCCCTTCTCCTAAAACTTCAAGGCTAGTTCTGGTGCGCTCTGGCGGGCAGACTTATTTATGAGAATTTGGGAAACGCAGATGTGGTGTTTCCAGCTAATAGCCCCAAATCACTCGTGCCGCCCCATTAGCAGGGAAACCGGCCTATGCACATTACACACCGCCTAAGTGGGAGCTGAGGCGGCAAATTTATGACCCCATAAAACTTTGAGAGTTTATTGCTATTGAACAAACATGTAATCCGATGCTTCAAGTTCAATATATGTAGCCAATGGCGTCCAGCGCTGGCTATGGTGCAGCTTGCCTGGCCAGGCCGGGCAGCCGTGCAGGCTGGACCATCAGGACGTCCAGGGGCTTGGGAGCCAGTTGGTGATTGATTGGCTGCAGGACAGGGGCAAGATTCATAGTGGCCCTGCCAGAGCCTGTCCTTCTACATGGAACAGCCCAGAGGGTGGGCTGAGGGGACCCAGGGCGCATGGCAGAGAGTCTGTTCCCAGCCCCCAGGTAAAGGGCTGGTCTGGGGGTGCTGAGGCAGAGGCTTCAGCAAGGGGCAGTTGCACCCTGGAAAGAGATGGGCCCCGCAGAGCCCCTAGCGCGGAGGGGCAAAGGTACAGGCCAGGGTCGGGGCTGCCACCCAGCCCTCCGTTCATCCATCTGTCCAGCCACCCATTCATTTACTCATCCATTCTCCACACACCTGCCTGCCCATCCATCCATTCAGCCAATGATCCACCTGCTCATCTATACATCCTTCCATCCCTTCTCCATCTTTCCATCCATCCCTCCATTTACCCATCTGTTCATCTGCCCATCCTTCCACCCAGCCATCCTTCCTCACACCCACCTGTCATCCCTCCATCCACTCATGCATCCACCATTCACCCACCCAGTTATCCATCTACATACCCAGCCATCCATCCCTCTGTCCATCTTCCCATCTTCCTGTCCACCCATCCACCACTCCGTCCATCTTTTCATTCATCCACTCTCCACCCGCCTATCCATCCATCCACCTATGTGTCCAACAACTTACCTGTCTGTTCACTCCTCCGTTCACCCTCCATCCACCTGCCTGCCTGTCTATTCATCCTTCTCTCCAGGGCTGCCCCTCACCCAGGGACAAGGAGGTCCTTCCAGTCCCTAGGGGTGACCCAAGCCCGGGAAGACCTTGGTGATGTACGCTCCCCAGGCAGGAGAAGCTGACCTTACCGCTTTGGCCTGGGCCGGAGCATGAGCGCCCTCTTGCCTGGGCTTCCTTCCCTCTTTCTGCATGTTTGAATGCTTCATATATTGATTCTGAATAACAGAGCCCCCGTGGCTAGTGGCTGCTTATTTATTTCCCCCATCTTGCTCTCTGCACACACTCTTTCTTCCAAGTTCCAGTGTGATTCTCTGGGCCTCTGTTCTACATTTGCCCTCTTCCTGGTTGCCGTAGCCACTGTTTCCACCTTCTCTGCAGCTGCCAGGAACGCTGTGGCCACACCCGAGCCCACCCAGCGGGGTCTGCACCTTGGAATAGGACTCCATCAGTGCAGAGGCCAGGAAGGGGCACTCTTGAGTTAAAGCGTCAACACCGCGTAACTCAGGACACCAGATCCTGTCCCACTGCGTCCGCCCTGCGTGCATGAGGGCTGGAGGGGCTGGGGCATCCCATGGGGCTCACATCTGAGAGGAACAGGCATCTCCGTTTGTGTCTCTCACATCCTCCGGCGCTGCTCATCTGCAGTTTGCTCACGTCCTTGGTATTTTAGCTTCAGATGGGCTCCTGCTATGTTAATGGTATTAATTTTTTGTCATGTTAGTGTCAAAAATTCACTCAGTTCATTGCTTGCCTTTCAACTGTACAGTTTCTCCTGAGCCACCAGAGAGTTTAGCTTTCCCACAGTGGAAGTGTGCTTATCTTTGCCTTTGTTCTTAGAAAGTTCTTTCCCATAGGGGATTCTGTCAATATTTGCCTCTGTTTACTTCCAGTTCCCTTCAATGGTTTCAGTTCTTTTCTGTGCTTGCCACCGCTGCCTCACCCTCCAGCCCACATCTGCGGGCCCCACACTCTCAAGAAGGTACCTTGGGATCGCCCCTGCCCCAAATAATTGCCCTGAGGTTGCAGCTCCTGAGGGCACATACCCACCCCTGACCTTGGAGAGACCAAACAGGCAAGCACAGAGATCAGGGGTGGAGTCAGCCCTGAGAATGGGAGCTGGGAGCTGGGGGACTGGGGGGCAGCGGGCAGGGTGAGCTGGCCAAGCCAGGAAGCTCTGGGACAGCCTGACAGGCGGTGGGCGGGACTCGGCCAGGTAGCAGGGGTGGGCAGTGCTCTGTGGAGGCCCATTTTGCCCCTGTGTCAGGCATTTGGGACACTTCTGGAGCAGGGAGAAGGGAAGGAGAGGGAAGTGGGGAAGTGGCAGAGCCAGGTGGGAGTTGGACAAGGAGCCAGTGAAGGCTAAACCCCCTTCTGGTGCCCAAAGCCGCCACTGGCCCTGCTCATTGGCCTGCATGGGAACATGAGAGGAGACCTCTGGGACCCCAGCGTGCGCATGCTTTCAAGAGCTTTGCAGTAGCCTGCACAAGGCAGATGGTGGCCAAGGTGCAGCCTGAGGCAGGAGGGAGACCGGTCAGTGCGCCAGGGTGCTGGGTCCCCGTGGCCGCCTGAGATGCCCCCTTGGTGCCTCTCGCCCACCTTGTACCCACCCACTTCCATGGAGACCTTGGGTCCTCTTGGGAGGACGCCCTGCCCTTGTTTGCACCTCTTGGACTGCAGCTCAGCAGGCGGTGCTTGTTGGTATCCCAGCTCTGCCACGCATGTGACATGCGGCCAAGCCTCAGTGTCTGCGCCTGCAAAATGGGGTGCTCAGCCATGGGGAGCGTGTATGGCCTGCCCAGCACAGTGCCCGGTGCACAGCAGGCACTCCCAGGATGTTCCAGAAATATTTCCTCCCGCCAAGGATTCTGGGGCCCCTTTGTCATGGGCTCTGAATTCCTGGCCTCTGACCCACAGGCGACAGCCCCTCTGAGCCCCTCAGGCCAGGAAGGGCTGGCAAGGCTGGGCTTACTCACCGTGCCTGGGGCAGGGGAAGGTGGGTTCTGGGTAGAAAGGGTCCACCCGGAAGCAGGTTCCCTGGTGTCTGCGCTGCCTTAGGCCTCTGTGTGCACTGACGGTCAATACCGGCACCTTCGAAGGACAATTGAATCAGTGGGGTTGATACAACTAAGTGGGTGGTGCAGCTTTATGCCCTGGGAAGCCCAGCAGGCGCTCTCTCCTCCTGGCCCAAGGACATTCTCCTGGCATCGTCTCGTTCGGGTGCTCCCTTAGAGCGCGCCTTTCCCTCCGAGCTCAGGGACGGAGGGCCTCGTCAGCACGGGCTGTCTTCCTCATCTCCGCAGCAGCTCGGGTCCCAGCAGCAGGTTTCCAGTTGCGGCTGACCCTGGGGCGCCGTGGAGGCAGCTGCGGGGCCGCGCGGAGTCCGACCAGGAGGGCAGCCCATTCCTGCCTCCTTGGCGGTGAGTGGGGACCCGGGCGCTCAGCCGCAGCGGTCGGTCAGTGAGAGGGATGGGCGAGGCCTGCCGTGCCCCCCCACGAGCTGACAGAATGTGGGGCTCCGGTCCTGGGGCCCACAGAGGGGCCTTCCTGGGGATGCTGCAGGGCATTCCCAAGCCAGGTGTGGTGCCAGGGACACGGGCGGGGACCAGGCCCCTGAGCCCTGAGCCCAGGCCTGTGCATGGCTGCTGCAAGGTGGGGCCTGACTGTGACAGACTGGACGCAAAACCTGATAATTCAGGGTCAGGTGGGGAGCGAGCTTGGCTGGTCACAGAGAAGAAAGAGATTAGGAATCAGGCTACAAAGTCCCCCGTATGTTGGGACACTGGCTCAGACACTGGCACTGGCCATACTAACAGAGGTCAGGGCCCAGAGGGAGAGAAGGGACAGGTCTGCTGGGTGGTGGGGCTGACGGCTGTGGTAAAGCAGGTACCAGGTGGTCATACCCAAAGCTGGGCGTGGGCTCTGTGGCTGCCTGGGCCTCAGGGCAGAGGAAGAGGGCTGCACATCTGGGGCAGCCAGTGTCTGGGAAGCAGCACCGGGAGCTGGAGATCTAGGGAGAGCTGTGAGTCGGACGGCCACGACACAGGACTGGGACGTCCTGTAGGACACCCGGCCCGCGGGTGGGACACAGTTGAGTCGAGAGTAGTGCCCGGAGACAGGCCAGTGTGCAGAGCAGGGAGGCCGTCGGGGCTGGGGTCCGGTGTGGGGAGGCCCGGAGGCCCCAGCCTGGCCCTGGGTGTCCCTTTCTGGCCCAGTCCGTCTCCGTGCTGCAATGGGGAAATGCCACCCCATTGGCTCCAGGGTGGACAGGACCACATCCAGAGGATTGGTGGTCAGCGAGGAGGGGCCTCATCACCTCCCAGCCCTGGGCAGTTAGTTATCAGTGTCCATTAGCACTTGACCTGTGGCTTGCAGGGGCGCCCTGCCTTCATTGTTGCTAATTGCAGGGACAGGATGGCCTCTCCTGTCTCGGTCAGCTGGATCACAGCCTCGGCTCTGTGGAGGCTGTGAAGGCTGGGGGGCATGGGAGTAGGGCCGGGGTGCTGAGGCCCGAGATGGGCAGCCCGAGTCCCCAGCACTGCGCCAGGCCAGGCCCCTCTGCTCTGCAGGATTCTCAGAGCCTCTGTCTCACCAGGCACCTCAGGGGCTTAAGAGCGGAGCCCTGAGTGGAGGGTCCGCTGGGTGGGCGAGGCTCTGTGGAGGGGGGGGCTCACCCCCAGCTGCCGCCGCCCCAGCCCACCTGTCCTGCTGCCTTGTGAAGGCCCCCCTGGCCCACATGCCACTGCCTGCCGGGGCTACCCCAAGGCTGGGGAGGTGAGGGCTGTGGACTCAGTCAACAAACCCTCTCCTGGCTATGCAGTGCGATGGGGGCCTGACCTGGACCCCCATGACATCCTTGTCCACCCTTTGTGCTGGGCCAAGGGCCGTGCTGGAGGTGAGGGGCCGTGTGCTCCCCACAGGCGGCCTGGCCCTCTCTGGGCTGCACCCCCGCCCCGTCCGCCCTGCTCCGGAGCTCACCATAGAGGCCGACGGCTCTGCTCTTGGAGGGTGTGTCCAGGGCTGCCTCTTCCAGCGGGGATGGCCAGAGCGCCTGCTGTGGTCTCCCTGGCGTGGCCCAGGGCATGTGCACAGGCCGCGTGGGCCCCAGGCACCCCTCCCCTGGCTTGCCTCTGCAGGTCCTGGGCCATGCCCCTGGGCTGCCGGGCCTGAGGCACCCTCCCGGTCCTCCCGGTGAGTAGTCCAGCTCCACGATTCAGCAGGGCAGTGCCGAGGGGCCTTCCACAGGCACAGACTTGAAACTGCACCCCTGAAACCTGGTGGGTCCTGCAGACGTCAGCCTGCGTGCAGCCGGGAGCCTCAGTCTTGCTGAGGCCACGCAGTTCTGGCTGGCGGGTGGGCCTCTCCTCAGCTCGGAACGGAGATGCACGGAGCCGCCTTGTCTCCGCTGAATCATGGCTTCGTGGCGGAGGAGCGGGGCAGGCGGCCGGGGGTGCTCCATGCCGGCTCGGGGGCCGGGGCCAGGGGCTGCCATCACCCTGGCGCCTGCCTGCTCCCTGTCAGCTGGCGGAAGCAGGCTGAGAGGAGATTTATCTTCCCTGACTTTACGAGGTACTAACACAGAGGAGGCTGAGAAGCAGAAGCTAAATAATTGATGGCCCTTGGCTGCTCAGGGACCAGCCAGAGCGGGCGGGGCTGGGTGTGAGGGGAAGGGCTGTCGCTCGCTGACTCCGGAGGGCTGGGAACCCAGCTGGAGGGCCGACTCGGGGCCCAGGGGCCCCAGACGCCTCAGGGCAAGTGTCCCCAGGAGCAGGGGGCCCCAGGGCACACTCATCCCCCATTTCCCACTCTTGCCCTGTCCATCTGCCCAGCAACCTGGCAGGCGTCAGCCCCGTGTGCTGCCACCCCCTGTCCCCGTGGAGCCTCTGGGCTCCACTCAGCCACATGAGCTGCAGGAGGTGAGTGGAGGGTGTGGGATATGGTGGCGAGCTGTGGCACCCCTCAGCAGCCCCTTTCCTGGGAGCCTCGGCCTCCCTCTGAAGAACACCCCACTTGCCAGGACACATGTATCTGTGACCCCTGTGTGCCCTCTTCTCCATCTCTCCCTGTCCCCAAGCCCATCTCCAGCAGCCCAGGGACTACTCCCCTGCCAAGGACACAGGCAGGCCGGGGACAAGACGGAGCACCCCAGGAGCCATCCAGGTGGGCTGGGACCCGGGGCAGGAGAAGCGGGCTCCCGGGGGCACCCAGACCACTCTGAGGCAGTGCCCAGAAGCTGGGCTCTTTATAGGTAAAAGGGGCCATCAGTGACCCACGTTCTGCCCCCAGGTGGCCTTCCTCCAGGAAGGGTGGTGCTCACAAATCCGCCCTCCCACCCATCTCTTGTTCACTTTGCTCTCCCAGGGCCAGCCGGGCTCTTTACAATGCAGGGATTTTATTTGCATTTTGGTTAAATATAAGTTTGCATTCTCCCTCCTGGTTGGCCCCGTGTTGGGAGGGTCACACAGAAAGATGATTTCCTGTGCCACCCAGGGAAGGGGCCAGGGAGGCGTGGTAACCAGGTCTCCCCCAGGAACTGCTGCCAGGAAGAGCCTTGCACCCCATGGCCCACCCACCAGGCCACACCTGTAGGCCTTGCCTCAGTGTACCCTCTGGGCCCAGGACTGCGTTCAGGGCCCTGGACTGGGTCTGGCCTATGGGCCTTCTGCCTTTCTGAGGCTTCCCAAGTTGCTGGAATAGATGTGATAATTAGGCACCCGCACACCATGCTTCCCATATGCTGTGTCCTGGGCCCTCCGAGAGGGTCACAGACCCACGATGCGACCTGTGCCGGGGCCCCGGCAGTGAGCACACTCTTCCTGCCTCGTGGCCTTGGGACCCGGAGGCTGTGCCCCGGCTCTGTCTGCTCCCGTGGCCCCGGCAGCACGCGCTCAGGCGGAAGCCAGGCTGAGGCGGATCATCCCCTCAAGTTGTTTTTTTCAATTAACACTCGTTCCGTGTGGTTTTCCCGCTGCCAGAGCTCCGTTGCTGCCGCCAGGAGCCCTCCTGGCCCGGCGTGATCTGCTGAGCCCTGGCTCCAATATAAGCAGCTTTACTGCCTTCTAAACACTACTAATCCAATTTGGGTTTTGGGGAGTGGAGGTGGGCAGCACCAGCCGGCCGACGATCCTCGGAGGATGCAGGGCTGCGGTGCGGGCGGGGGCCTGGGCCGGGGTTGTCCCGAGTCCCCTCCTCATGGCACGGGGGGCCTGGCCTGGCCGCAGGGGAGGGCAGCTGTCAGGGTGCCGCATGCCACAGAGCCCCACCTCGTACCACCACCCGCCTCATCCCCACGGCCCCTCTGTTTGCTTCTCTGGATGACAACTGGCAGCCTGATCTCTGGGACTCAGAAGTGGGGCTGGGGTCTGTGCTGTGGGATCTCAGCACTGCCGGGGGTTGCCAGGGCAGACCCCACTCAGCATGAGATGCCAGCGGACCCACCCCCGCGCCAGCACTCCTGCCACCTGTCTGTCCCTAGGGCCCAGACACAGCCTCAGCCTGCCCACCAAGCCCGGCCTCCCAAGCCCGGAGGACACAGCGTTCCCACAGGCCTGTCGCCCCCGGGTGGGCGTCTGTCTGTGGCCCTCTGAGGGACCCTTGACAGGGTTTCACCCACCCATGGCAGAAACCACAAAACGAACCAGAACTCTTGCAGCCCCAGGTGACGGATTCAATTCAATTCCACAAATATTGACTGCCATCTAATCCACTTGCTTACGCGCTGGCCTGCTCCTCGGAGGTGCTGAGCTCTGCAGCTGCATCAACCCCTTTAATCTGGGCAGACAGTGTTACCTGGTCACCGTGAGAGGTCTTAGGTTCTGCTAGGCTCCCAGAATGTGGGGCCAGAACCAGGGTCTGACCTGTGTGCCCAGGTGGGCCATGGCCAGGGGGCTCTGCCTGGCCCCAGAGGCTGGGTGAGCCGAGCCTGAGCAGAATCCAGGTCCACATGGGCATTTCAGCAGAGCCTGGTGGCTGGAAGGGGGCCAGGACGAAGCTGCTTCTGCGGGGGTCCCATCCCCTTCAGGACAGGCCCAGGTGTTCTGGGTGCACAACATGAGCCCCAGGCTCCTCTCTGCCCTGGGGCTGCCCCTTGGATGCTTCGCAAGACCCGTGGGCCCTCTGTGTGGCTTTGAGACCTGGGGTGGAAGGGCTCTGGGAAGGTGGGGTCCAGGGGCACTGCGCCTGTGCCGGCTAGGTGTGAGCCCCTCGTGCCTGCGGGGGTCCAGGCGCCCCCAGGCCAGGACCACTGCAGGACAGATTCTGAATTGAGGCTGCAGGGGCCCACAGCGTGGTTCCTGGTCGCCCAGGAGGCACAGCCCTGTCCCATCTCAGTGGCCCTCAGCCCCACACTCTGGAGCACCCCTGAGTGGTGCCCTGAACTGTCCCAAGCAGAGGAAGATGTGTCCACTCGTATCTCAGGCTCTGGTCCTCTAGGCCCATCTCAGCAATGCTTCCTACCCTGCTAACTGACGCTGAGGCTAGTCATTCACACCTCAGGGAGGGTGAGCTGCTGGAGTGGCCTGGAGAGGCCAGCCCGGCCTTTGGGGTGGTCTCGCTGTGAGCCTGCACTGCGCCTCTGGGGCAGGAGCTGAGGCCCAGGACAGCTCCTGCCACCTTGGCCGTCGTGGCCTGGCGGCTGCTCTCCACCGGGCACCACAGCTCTGCGCCGACCCCAGGCACCGGGAAACTTCCCAGAAGTGGACCTGATGGACTAAAGCGGAGCCAGGCAAACTGATTTCTCTCTCCGGGCGCTTCTGTGCTGCTCTCATCAGGTGAGCCACTCCTGGGCGGGTGGCCCTGGGGCAGAGGGTGACGGTGAGCCTGCGCAGGAAGTGATGGCAGTGGTGGCGGCCCAGACCCGGTGCAGAGCCAGGGTGTGCCGGGGACCCCAGCTCACAGCCGCAGCCGCCCGCTGGGGCTCTCCTGGGCCTCGGCTCTGCTCTGCGGTCCCCGCCCAGCCCGCCCACCCTCCTTTGCTGTGGCCCCAGGCCTAGGCTGGGTTAGGAGGGAGCTCACCCCCTGCTCCAGCCGCTAGAGCCTGAGAATGTGGCTGGCAGCTCCCTGGGCGTGCCCGGTGCCCCTGGGCAGCAGGATGCCTGGGCTGGGGTGCGGGAAGGGCTCTGGAGCCGCCAGCGTGTGGTCCCCACTGTGCCCTACCTTGCGTCTGGCCGCAGTGACAGGTGCGTCGGCAGGCGCTGGTTAAGGAAGGGCGGGGGGGCCAGCCCTGACGGGGCCTGGTCTCTGTGCCACAGCCTGACCCCAGGAGGTTGTGAGGGGCCCCTGAGGCCCAGGGTGGCGGGCAAGTCCCTTTGGCGGGGCCTGGAAGGGGCCACCTTGCTCAGAGCCTGGGAGAGAGGCGCCCCGGGGCCCAGCCTGGGAGCTGCTGGGCGGTGTCAGGACCATCAGCCGTAATCATTAGGCACCCTTCAACACGCACTGCCCCTCCCCCCCAAAAGGCAGAAACCCTGCAGGCAGTGACGGCTGGGATTGCTAGGCCCAGACGGATCCCTGCCGGAAGTCTGTGCTGTCCCCTGTCTCCTGGGGTCTGGCTGGGGATCCTGGTGCTCGTTGGGTGTGGGCCCGACTCTGTTTCCCCTGCACTTGGCGACTTGGTCAGAGGGTTGACCCAGGGGTGTGTCCCCCTCCCACGATGATGCTCAGGCTGCAGGCCCTGCCCTGGGGGAGCCGAGCCCTGGGCACTACCTGCCCATGGGCTCCGGCAGCCCCTCCCAGCTGTCCGCAAGGGTGACCCAATCTGACGTGGCCCCTAACCTTTCCTGTGGCCTCGTGGACTGGAGGAGGGGCCCTGAGCAAGGAGAGCAAAGGGCACCCCAAATGCTGAGGGCGGGGCCCCTCAGAGGCCTCCAGGGCTGCAGAGCAGCCCACTGTCCACCTGGGCCAGTGCCCAGAATGGGCGGGAGGCTGGGTGGTCATGGTGCCAGCCAGCTCCGAGCTGGCCACATCTTCACACTGAGAGCCCAGTGGTCTCTGGACTCTAGGTGTCTGGACTGTGGCAGGCTGTGAGGGCAGAGGGGTCAGACGCAGCTCCAACCCTGGCGGCATCGCCCACTGGTGCCTCTGCGCGGGCCTCCTCCCCAGGCCAGAGGGCCCCGGGCACCATGTGGCAAGCGGAGCGCGAGGACAAGCTGGGGTCCTCAGGCTGCCCTGCCACCGCAGAGCACAGCCAGCGAGGCCACACTGTCCAGCCATGCCGCCCTGCATCCCACGGCACGGCCCCCCTCTCGCCCCCTGCCCCTCTCCCGAGGGCTCCCCGAGGTGGTGAAGGTGGCGTGCCATGCCAGAAACGCAGGCCCCATCCAGCCCTTGGTGCTGAGGGGGCTTCTCTGGACTTGCTGCTCTGCAAGCATGGGCGGGGTGGCCCTGGGACTCAGACCCTCCCTTCTGAAAGCCAGAACTTCCTGCCCCGTTCCTACTGTGTGAGTGAGACCGGGGCCTTGGCCTGGGGTGGGGGCAGCCCCCGTAGACGGGGGGCTGGAACCCAGCCCCAAGAGCTGAGATTGGCCAGGGCTGTGCAGTGGGGCCCGGGGTCCGGGAAGGACCTGGAACTCGGTGGGCCGCTGTGGGAGGCCCCAGGTGCTGGCAGACCCAGTGAGCCAGCCTGTTTCCTTGGCATCGAACGCTGGGGCTGCTCGGGCGTGGACGGGCTGGGCAGCTGTGAGGGAGTCAGGAACGCAGGCCTGGGCAGGGACAGACCGTGTGTGACCGCTGTGGAACTGCAAGAGCTGGCCTCGGCCCCACGCCCGACAGCGCGACTGCCACTCACGCTCTTGCTCCCACGAGATCGGGCTGGCCTCGTCACTGGACGTTCATCTCTGCTGGGCTTGCCTCCCTGAGCAGCTGCCCTCACCCCCTGTGGATCCCCCTGACAGCCTGCCCACACTGGCTGCCTGGTGCTGGGGGTCTGGGCGGGCCCTGGATGAGGAGGAGATGCTCCTGGTTGGGCCTTGGCCCAAGGTCGGCACTGTGGCCCGGGCTCAGTGCAGCTGGCCTGCCAGGCCCGTCCCCCATGACGGCCTCATAGCCGCAACACGTCAGGCCAGCAGCATGTGGACTGTGGCTTCGGCTCTCACGTTGCCATTGTAAGAGCATGGCCTGCGGCTCACTCTCACACCCCACCACCCAGCCTCTCCCCAGACTCAGGCCTGACCCTGTGGGCAGGGCCCTGGTGGACCCCGTGACCTGCAGGTGGGGGCAGAAGGGTGGGCTGCCGTGTCCCCGCTGGCTGGGAAGCCCTGGTGCCACAGGGAGACCTGTGATGCTGCCCCAGGCAGTGGGGTCCTCCTGTGACCCTCCTGACACCTGCCCACACTTGGCTGTTGGCGCTGGAGGGGCTGGGCTGACCCTGCACAGAGCCAACCCTGTACTGTCCCCCTGACAATGTCCCTGTCTGGCTCCAGTGCCTGGGCCAGGGATCAACCTCGACCCCTCGCCTGTCTTGACACAGAGCTCTGATCACGTGTGTCTCCCCCTGGCCTCTGATCCCAGGGGCTGGTGAAGCCACCATACAAGGTCACCTCTGGATCCAGGGTCTTCCAGGCCTTCGGTCACCTCGGGGATGAATTCCATGCAGGGAGGCCCCTCTGTGCCATCTCCGTTGCCTTATGTCTCCTCCCAATCCACAAAGCAGAGCCCAAGTCCTTGGCTGCCCCTCCCCACCATAGGCCTGCCCGGGGCCCCAGCCTCCATGTCCGCAGAGTGGGTGGGCCGCCGAGTAGACACACAGGCTGGCTGCCCGCCCTCTGAAGTCACCCCCACCCGCCTGCTCACTGGGCACCCAAGGCATCCCTGGGTGATGAGGCAGGCAGCACGGCTGGGGAGGGAGGAGGTCCAGCACAGCTGGCGGGCCCACGGCCGCTCCTCCGTCCGGCACGTAGGGGACCCTTGGCAGCAGCCTCGGGTGGGGGACGGGCAGGGGGCGCCGCTTCTGAGTGTCAGTGAGGGGTCAGTGCACCGGGCCTGGGAACCCAAAGGGAAAGAGTGCTTATGTGCCCGTGTGAATTGGGAGTGTGAGCGTGCGAGCAAGCGTGTGAGTGTGCATGTCGCATGCGTGTATGAGCACGCCCATCTGGGCATGCAGAATGTGAGCGAGCGAGCAGGCATATATATGTGCATGTATGGCGTGCATGTGCGCACATGTGAATAGCCTGTGGGTGTGCAAGTGTTGTGGGAATATGTGAGTGACCCATAGTTGTCAGTTACCCGCACGTGCAAGTTAATGTGAGTGGGCGTGCTTGTGACAAGCATGTGAGGGTGTGAGCCAGCACGTGTGTACAAGTGTGAGTGTGCCGGTGGTCCAGGTTTTACGCCTGCTGACGGTCACCTCCTGGAAACGACTTTGGTAGCTGGGTGGGCCTGAGGGGAGGCCGAGCCCTGAGAGCCACAGGCCTGGCACTGGGTGCTGCACCCAGGAGGCCTGCGGCCTGCAAGGGGGAGCCCCTGGCCAGATGGTGTTGCTGGGGTGGCCCTTAGCAGCCTGGGAGTTGGCATGGGCCCTATAGCTGGAGGACAGGCCCCCGCCCTCCTCTCAGCCCCCTGATAACCAGCAACTCAAAGGGAAAGTGCCCATGCCGTGGGGCACCCTGACCACACCCTGCAGGGTGGCTGCGGTGTTCTTCTGCCCCCCATGGGCAAACAGAAGCCCCGGTCCATACTGGGACACCAAGGGACCCAGCCCAGGGCCTGCCCCTGGGGATCTTGGCCTCTGCTGGCCCACATCCACCGTTAGCAGAGCAAATGGGCCCCGTACAGTGTTCTCTGAATCTGTAGGTGAGAACAGCCCGGCTGGGTGGGGGTGTTTCACATGCCCAACACAGGCTCTTCTCACAAGTGGGTGTTCCCAGGCGCCGGTTTAGCTAACAACAATGACTTCAGAGCCGAGGTGCCAGGCCTGCAGCTGAGCAGTGCTCACGGGGGCTGCAAACAGGCGTCCCGGCCAGGAACGTGCTGCCAGGAAAGATCACCAGGGTGTCCCATCTGGTCCTCTATCTGGGGGACATGGGCTGCCGCCCTGCGTGTGCCTGGCTTGCCTGTTTGGTCCTAAGCCTGGGTCAGGACAGCCTGGAGCAGCTCAGGGGCCCTCCTCGTGGCAGACACGCACGCCACCCCTGGTCCCCCAGCCCACCAGGCAGCAGACCCTGGGCCCCGGGCTGGCACCATGCCTCTGGGCCCTGGGGAAGCTGCTCCCTGGTTTCAGGGGCGCCCATCTCCCTCAGTCATCCCAGCAGCTCCAGGTGGGTGCTGGAAGCCGGAAGCGGCTGGCTCCGTTGGCGCTTTGGGAAACGCTGCTCCAGGCAGGGAGGGCCCAGCCCGCGCTCCAGGCGGGGCTGTCTGGCTGGGGGCTCTGTGCCTCGCCCCTGCGCTGCCAGGTTCCTGGCTCCGCCTGCTCAGCCCTTCCTGCCCGGCTGGTGCCGCCGCCGCCTCGGGGTGTGAGGTTTCACAGCAGCGCTCTCCCTGCCAGCTTGCGTCTCACATGGGGGATGTTTCCATTTTTGCAGCAGAAAGCAGCCACAGCCCGAGCACGGCGGCCCCCGGGGAGCTGCTTCCGTGTCAGGTGCTTCGTGGGGAGCAGGCCGCTCTGCCAGCCGCAGCCCTAATTGCCGTCACTCAGGGATCCGGCTCTAGCCTGGGGCAGTGCAGGGTGGCGGGGGTGGCGCAGGCAGGCAGGGCCACAAGGAAGGCTCTCCGGGGTACGCATGGCCACATGGACCCCAAACCCACGGAGCGCTCAGCAGACCTGGTGGTGGTCCCAGGGCAGGGACTTTGCCTGTGGGACTCACATCAGAAGGGATGTCCGATGGCCCCGGATTCCGTGGGCATTAGCTCAGGGGCCTGGAGTCCTGGCCCGGCTCCACCGGCTGCATGGCCCTGGCGTGGACCTCCCAGGTGGCCTGTTCCAAGGGCTGCTGTGAGGAGTGACTGAGGGACAGCGGTGGCTTGCGGGAGCTCTGCTTGTTCGGTCGCCAATGCTACCTGCAGACTCCGCAGGGTCGCCAGGGCTGGGAGGGACACCGCGTCCTCCCTCCCTCCCGCCCTTCCCGGGGCAGTCTCCCAGGACCCCCGTGCCATCAGAGCGCCGTGAGGACTATTAGGGAGGTTTTCTCAGACATACTTGCTGCCCGGCACGGCAGGGCCACGAGCTCAGTGTCTGGGGGGTCTCGCCGGCCGGTGTGAGCCCGCTCTGCTCCTGAGTCCCAGGAGGAAAAAGGACAGAAGGTGGAGCAAGCGGCACACTTGGTGGTTTACAGACAAAATGATAAGAATTCTTAGGAAATGGAGGAGGATTTGGCTTTATCGTCATCAAAGCTGTGTACCAAACATTAGGGTGCTGTTGGGCACATCACATAGGGCTGGGGCGGCCTGCAGTCCTGGGGGCATCGCTGACTGAAGCCTGGGGCACTGCCAGTACTGTGTTCTGCGGGAAGGAGGCAGGAGCCCAGGACGAGGCCCGCAGTGCGTCGGACTGCCCTGTCCTGGGCTGACCACCGGAATGTATCCACAGGATCCAGGCAAGGGGGAGAGGGTAAACTGAGGCATGAAGGGCCCAGAGTGGGCACAGGCTGGGGGTGAGCACGAAGAGGACTGTCCAGCCCGAGCCCTGTGGCTCTTGTCTGTCTGTGGGGCACGATGGAGACTCAAGCCTGCTCAGCTTTGGCTGGGCCCAGGGGCCCAGGGGCCCAGGTGTGCGGCGGGGACCTGATAGGCCAGACTGTCAGCCAGAATCAAATGCCCTGGGACCTTGGATCTGTAAGAGGAGCAGAATACTTAGGGACTCACAGCCGCACACGTGGGACTAGGGCTTGGGGGCAACACTGGCCCCAGGCCCCCCCGGGAGTCCACGACGGCCATGGAACAGACTGTGGGGATAGCTGGAGGCAAGTCTGGCCTCTCCCACCGAGCAGCAGAACCATCTGGGGCTCCACTGTCCCCCCACCCCCAGCCCGCTTCCTCACGGCACCAGCGCCCTTCCTGTCATGAACCCACCTCTAGCCACCCTTGTCTTCATGGGAAGGGGGTCTGCCACGGGCCATGAGCCTCACTGCTGGGGGCTCCGAGCATTGAGTCAGTCCCTCTGACGTCCCACAGCAGTACCCGGCCCCTTGGCCAAGGCCCACAACCCGAGCCTGTTTCCCTTCATTCAATGGGGCATAATCTCCATGTGGGGCTCATGGCAGGAAGGCCAGATGGGAAATATTGGCCAGCCTGGGACCAGGGAAGTCAGTCCTGGTGGCCCTCTGAGGTTGGCCCTCCCTGTCCCCAAAGGGGGCGTCTCCATGAAGGCAAGGAACCCCTGGAGCCAGGATTTGGAATCAAACAGGGATTCAGATCTCACCTCGGGACCCAGAGGTGTTAGATAGGTCCTCCCACCTGACATGGCGCGTACCCTGTACCCCGGGCACAGGAGGCCCCAGAGCGGGTGCCTCAGGCCCATGGGGTGCCAGGTCCAGCGCAGTGGGCCGCTGCCTTGCACTGTGGGGCTGGATGGCCGAGGACCAGGAACCCAGGAGGAGCAGTGTCTTAGATGGGCCTGGCCTGTGCTGGACTGCACAGTGCCCAGCAATGCTGAGGGCTGAAGGCCCTGCGTACTCTGACCGCAGTGAGGCCTGGGCCAGACTCAAGGGCTGCTCCCAGAGCTGGGCCCCCAGCCCCTCAAGTACTAGTCCATGACTGCCCAGCCACTCTGGGGGTGAGGAGGTCAGTCCATGCGGCCTCTCATCTGCCCACTGGACCCATGGACTTATCTCAGCCCCCAGAGGCCCACCCCCAGCCTGAGCAGCCCAGACCCCTCCCACCATCCCTGAGGCCCCTCACGGAGACTGGCCATCAAGGCCGCAAGCCCTGAGAGGCCCTGGGGGCCCAGTGGGGCACCATGCGCAGCTAGCAGCAGTTGTCCCCTGGCCTGTGCTGCCTCCTCCCGCCCCTGACCTGCAGCTCCTGCCCGCCCACCTGGCGGTTCCAGCTCTGGCTCACACCCACCTGTCCTGACCCCAGGTCTTGGAGGCCCCCACGTGCCCGGTCTCAGTGCACTGGAGCTGGGGCCTATGGCCTGGACAGGCCCTCTGCTGTCCTACACCAGCTCCAGCCAACAGCCTGGGGGGAAGGCAGGCATAGGGCTGGGGGCAGGGGCACAGAGCTGCGTCTGCTCCCGTTCACTCCGTGAAGGGGTGCTCTGCGCTACCGTCCCCTCCCACCTGCACTGCTCGGCCCCGACCCACACCGCCGTCCACAACCCCCCTTGCCCATGCCCCCTGGGCTGTGTGTCCCCACCTGCAGTCAGCCCTGTGGTGTCTTCTTGGTCCCTGCCAGCTCAGCCTCGGCCGCTCCATCCTGCCTGTCACTGCTGTGGAGACAGACTCACCTGCCCGCCCAGCCCAGGATGGGGAGGGCCCCAGGGAAACCGAGGCTGTGTAGCTTCACAGGTAATCACCCTGCTCAGCCTCCGTGCTGGACGGACACGCCTGGGCATGGGGTAGAAGGACCAAGCCGAGCAGAGCTGCTGACCCCTCCCAGGAGGAAGCCAGTTGCAGGGGCCCCGGGCTGGAGGCCCCACCACAGCCCCTGACCCCCTTGCACAGACATCTTGCCCTGGAGAGGTCTGGCACCCTCCCAGCACTGGTATGCCTACAGGTCCCGGGCCATCTGGGGCATGGGGTTCTCTGAGAGGCCCTCCTTCTGAACGGAGGCTCCCGCCCTCTGCACCCAGGCCCCACGTGGCAAGGAGGCACCTGGCCTGGGGGATGGGTCCCACCGTGCCCGTGCCTCCCACCCCGCCCCTGGCTGGTGGCACCTCAGGTGCCTCCCAGCCCCACCACGGCTGTCCTTTGAAGTTGTCCTGGGCTGCTGGTTTTAAATATAAGGTTTGTTATTTGGGTATGGCCAAGCCAGCAGGTCAGGGGACAACTGCCACTGAGAAGACTGTTCCCCGTAGACCCCGAGGGAGGGGCATGCAGTACCACGGGCCTAGTGGGGAAGCACGGCCGGCCAGCAGGCGGAGGGAGCGGTCCTGCCGGCAGAGTCTCTACTGTGGTTTCTGAGGGCAGGCGCAGGCGGGCAGGGGAAGCAGGCACAGGATGGGCTGGTTGCACTGCCCTCAGGGCTCTGGGGCATGGGGACCTCCCTGGCGGTCTGGTGCGCCCGGGGAATTAGGGCAGGTGGACAGAGGCCCCGGGTGCGAAAGGCCCATAAAGGAGGGGGTGGGGAGTGTGGGTTCTGGGTTGTTTGTAAAGGGCATGTGTACCCCCGGTGAGTTGCTTACCATCACTAGGCATTGGCTTGCCTGGGCCCTCCTGGCAGCCGGCCCACTGTCTTTGCATGGTTTCTGGTCCTTTGGCTTTTCATCACAGTTTTTCTTTGGGGAAGTTTTAAAAGTATGAGAAGGCACTGCCATCCCTTCTGGAGCGGACTTCTCTTGCACGGGGCATTTTCTGCTTCCTGTCCCCACTGCGCCCCCGAAGAATGCCGTCTGCCCATTAACCACTGCAGCCGAGAACCCCATGCGGGGGTGGCCTGCAGACCCCCCTCAGGGTGCGAGTCCACGCTGCCCTCCTGCTGCCTCCCCGACACGGCCAGAGTGGAACTCCTTCCCCATTTCTGCCGAGTCTTCATGGGGCCAGGCCACTGCTTTGTCCCCATCAGAGGGCATCGGCCTTCCAGAAGCACCACACGAAATGCTGGCATCACGCGTGATGGGTACAGGGTCTTGCTTCGTTCATCCAGTTTGATGGGCCCTCTTTTATGCCCCCCACTTTGTTACTCTGTTTTTAAACTAAAATAATTCATTTACTGGGTTAAAGCGTGCACATTCAGGACATTCACAAGGCGGGTGATCCTGCCTATTAAACCTAGAATGAAACCAAGAGACCTACTTTATATATTTTAAAAACTTTGCATATAGACTTACAATGTTGGGGTTTGGGGGGAATATTCATTTTTCTTTAATGTGGTAAAATATACATAGCATAAAATTCACCACTGACCGTCTGTAAGGGCGCCGCTCGGTGACATCGAGCACGTCCGCACCGCCGCGCAGCCATCCCCACCGCCCACCTCCAGAGCCTTCTTGTCTTCTTGGGCTGACACTCTGTCCCCATCAAACACCGATCCCCAAGCCCACCCCCGGCCCCTGGCGGCCGCCATCCTCCTCTCTGTCTCTCTGAATCTGATGACTCCAGGGACCTCACATAAGTGGGATCCTACAGCATTTGTCCTTTTGTGACTGGCCTACTTCACCCCTCTGCCTTACACTTTCCCGCTGCCCAGCACTTTGGCTTTCTGTGTTCTGCAGCAATAGGTGGTCAGGCAGATGGACGGCCTGCTCTTAATTCTGAGGGCTCAAGTCCCAGTTTTCAAAAACACACTTTAATCTCTGGTTCTCCAATTTTCAAGCATTTGTGATGGAACGATACTTGCCACCTCCTAACATGCAGACCCTGAAAGAGACATCTCAGATGGCCCTGGGCTCTGCTCCCCTCACCCATCTCCTGAAAACATCAGCATTAACTCCATGACCTTGGTGGAGCTCATATGCCTGAGAGCACCCAGGCTCCAATGCGAATCCCCCAGGGGCCAGGGAAGTACTTCAGGACAGTGCGAGTGGGGACTTTGTGGGATCCCAGGATGGGCTGAGGACCACAGGCATGGGCTGCTCCCAGAGCATGGAAAGACGGGATGCAGAGTGCCCGGCAGGTTCCCCCAGCCTCTGCTGCACTTACCTCCGTGGTCAGCCTTCCTGACCGGCTGGTCCCCAAGCTGGACCTCTGGCCTCCGCAGAGCCAGGATTGTACCTCCAGACTTCCCTCCAGGGAGGGAAGAGCCCTGCCTCCTGCTTCGGTTTGAAAAACTCCAGAGAAGTATTCGATGGGCCTGGCTTGGGTCATATGACTCTCCCTCCACCCAATCACTGTGACGTGTGCAGGAGGAGGAGGCACTTTGACTGAGTCCCCCGCTGGATGTCTGGTTCATCAGCCACACCAAGAGCCTTGTCCCCCACAGAGCTGTCAGTCCCATTTTGCAGAGGAGATGGGCTCTAAGATGAGAGTGGACAGCCTGGACCCGTGGCTGATACACGGCCTCCTGGGACATACTGGAGCTCCGAGACTCCAAGTGAGGAAACTGCCCCAGGGCAGGGGCAGCCTCACTGGGGTCCCACAGCAAGCTGTGTCAAGTCACACTGTGACTGGGTGCCCCTGCCCACACTGCATCACCTCCTCCAGGAAGCTTTCCTGGCTTGGCCTAGCTGGGCCTGGGGTGGTCACCACCAGATGTCACTCTCTGACAGGGAGACAGGGCTCCCTATATGCTCCTGCCTGAGTCCAGGATAGGAGGACGCTTGGCGCACGGTCACTGGGTCCAGCTCCCCCATGCCTGCCGCCCTCTCATTGGCCCTCGTCCAGCCACTTGCCGGCTCTCCTGGGTCCCCACCGATCTCTTGGCAAACTGACTCTGCTCTGCCTTCCACTCCGAGTCTCTGGGCACACAGGCAGGCCCGGACCTGCTTCTTCAGCCGCGATCTGACTGCACATGGATGGGCCTGGCCTCCCTTCTGCTGCCCAGTTACCAGGCAGGGCGCCCTGTGCCTCCTGCTGCGATGGACCCAGAGCTGCCTCATGACAGTCAACGCAGCATCTATTTTGCAAATTATGAACATTTGTGTTTATGGAGCCCCGGCGTGACTCTGGCATGTGCAGCCGATGATTCAGGAGGGACACAGGGAAACGACGAGACTTATAAATGGGAACTGCTGAAATGCCCCATTATGGGGATATACGCTGATCCTTAAATATTGGAGATTAATTTTTTGAAAACGTCTAAAATATAAGAGATTTATACCTAAAACAATACCATACAGTGTGATGGGATGGGATTAGAGTCAATTTATTCATGTATTAGTCAAAAACTCAATTTCATATATTGTGCAGAAAAATTAAAACCCTTTCTGCATTTTATTACAAGTGATGCATTCTCCATATATGGAGATAAATAATTGATAGCATTACAAATACTTAATCTAGAAAATATTTATTAGGAACAGACAAGTCATTTTTCGTGTGTTTTGTTGAGGACAATATTGCACAGTTTAAAAAATTAATGACAACGTCTTACAAGAAAAACATGTCTACATCCTAATTCTTTTGTTTAGCATCCCATCCTGGCCAAGGAATGCAGCTGGGCAGCAGGACGCAGGTGTGGGGCCGGCAGGTCCACTCTCTGGGCCTGGCTGTGGGTGGATTGAGGGTCTCGGGTGTCCTGAGCCTCAAGCCCGGGAAAGTGCATTTGGAGACTGTTAACATATTGTTTTTCTTCTTCTGCCCACACTCTCCTTGGCTTGTAATTCAAAAATAAGTGTTTCTGACTTAATCTCCAAGAAAGCACCAAGTAATGGCATTTGGGATGGACTCACAGAGCCAAGAAACTAATGCTCACCAATTCTCGGCCCAGAGAATCACAGAGCTGAAAATCCAGGCCCCCAGCTCCAGTCCCAGACTCAGTACGTGAAGAAAGGCAGACCGCACGGACGGCATGAAGTAGGCGCTTGCCCAGGGCCGGTGGCCTCATGTCCCTGAGCCCTGCTCGGCCTGCCCCGGTGACCTGCCCTCTCCATGATGTTCTATTCCTGCAGCGGGGGCTCCCAGCTTCCCACTGGAACTCTGCCTGGGGCCCATCTGGCCCTGGGCTCCACCGCACCCCATCTCAGAGCCCACATCACCCACCCATCACCTCGCCCCAGGCCTGAGGTGAAGGCGATGAGAGGAAGGGGTGGGGGCGTCTTCTCCCCTGACCTCTGCTCTCTGCCCCTGCTTTGCGCTCAGCCGGCTAGGCTAGTGCATGGGGGGCTGACGGCAGTGCCCCAGCAAATCCTTGACGCCCCTGTGCCCATCCACCCGGGAACGCTAGGGATTGAAAAACAACTGCCATGTTTATTAAAAAATAAATTTGGTGCCTAACGGAAGTACTGTTTCTATACATAGAAGAAAAGGTTTAAAATAAAAACCAAAACGGCTTCAAAGGCATGTGGCATTCATCATTCATCCCTCGCTAACGAAGACATGTCTTTGCAAGCGGTATTCACCCCCCACCCAGCCCCGGGGGTCCAAGGGCCCATGGGGTAAGCCTGGTCCAAGGGTGGGGGCAAGGCACCTGGCGTGGCAGGCAGACCCTGTGGTGCCAGAGTGGGTGTCTCTGAATCTCCGTGTTCCCTTGTGTACAATGTGCATGACCATGGTACCCTCTCAAGGCTGTTTAATGAGCACCTACTGTGTGCTGAGCACAGGCTGCTCTAAGATTTGAGACCCAGCAGGGAACAAAGGATGCAGCCACGCCTGGATCCGTGGGCAGAAGGTGCTGGTCACCAGTGGGCACTAGGGACCAGCCCGCACATGTCTGTGCCCCTCCACGGTCGGGTCAGGAGAGCAGAGTGGGTTCTGACCTGGAAGACTGGGCAGCAACAGGGAGAGGGAGGTGTGGGCTGGATGGCGGAGGCCCCACTTGGAGGAGGGAAACTGGGACAAAGGCTGACAGCTCCATCCTGATGAGAGGATTCAGCCCAGGGCACAGCTGGTGGACGCGCTGGAGAGCTCGCCGGCTGCGCCAAGGGCCGCACCTCCAGAGGGAGAGACCCACCTCACCAGGGCTGCAGCCCGAGGCTCTTCCCTGACTGGCAGGGCAGCTTGCCACCATTCTGGCAAGGCCCAGGGGACAGGGACTCCATGCCTGGCCTGCTGGTGCCCCAGTCAGGTCCTCTCGCTTTCAAGGGCTTCAAGTCTTCAGACTGGCTGGCCCACCAGCATGGATGGCTGCCCAGGACGGGGTGTCCTACCCACACCCCCTCTGGGTGGGCTCAGACCCTGCTCGCTGCCCTGCTTGTTTCTGTGTCCAGTGAGGAGCCCCCCTCGTGGCTGCCCCTGTATCAGTCAGGATGGGAGAGTTGTGCTGGTGTAACAAATAGTCCCAAACCTTAAAGCAACAGAGGAGGATTTCTGGCTCACACCAAATGCTGCTGCAGGTTGATGGGGGTCCAATTCTAAGTCATTTGCTGACCCAAGCTGACAGGCAACCACCATCTGGGATGTTGCTTGGTTCCAGGAAGAGGGAGAAAGGCAATCTGCCGGCCTCGAACCAAGCCCAGAAGTGTCTTACCCGAGTCCTGCCCAAAGCCCACATGGTCACATGTCAGAAGGACTGGCCTCTTCGCTGGAAAGGTGCCCATGGGAAACACCTGGGGATCTGCAGCAGGAGGTCCACCCCAGCCTCCCCCTGCCCGTAGTCAGCATGCCCTGCTGACCGTGTGCAGCGCCAGGACGTCCCAGCCATCGTGCAGTGGCCACTGAGCACTGACAAGACCCTCGAACAGAGCCCCCCACCCCAGGAGGCCCTGGAGCACTTGGTGCCTGCCATCACCTGGGTCCGTCCCAGGGAGCCCAAGGCATTTTCTTTCTTCATTCAGTCATTCACAAGCACCCTGGGGGCCCCCCAGGACCATGCAGCTTGGGCTCATACTTTGTAGGTGGGTTCCTGGGGGACAGAAGATGCTGATCACATCAGTCAGCCTGCCTGGCCAAGGGGTCTAGGGGCCCAGAGGAGCATCTCTGAGCACACTGGCAGCCCCAGGCAGAGCGCAGGCGATACCCAGGGTGCCGGCTCCCCAAGGCGATGAGCTGTGCCCTCAGGCAGCAGTGGAGGGGCCCCAGCAGAGGCCTTTGGAGCTCTGCCAGCCTCTGGACAGGGTGGGAGGTAGAGGAGGGGGCTGCAGGGAGGGGTCAGACAGCTGCGTCCTGGTCAGTAGTCTATCCCTGTCCCGGCTGCCTCCTGCTGTCTGTGCATGAGGACTTGGCTCTGGGGTTCCCGTGCTGGATGTCCCCCAAGGGCAATGGAGCCTGGGACAGCCCAGCTCTGCTTACAGAGGCATGTGGGGAGCTGGCCAGGACACCTCGGCCTGCTTACAGCCTGTGAGTGGGTGAAGGTAGGCTGCCTGGCCTGACCCTGGATGCCTCCCCTGACAACAGGTCTGACCTCGCAAGAAGTATTGCTCAGCTCAGCATGGATTTCCTGTCCTTGCTGAGGCCGCTGTGCTGGGTAGGAGCTGATCTGCCAGCTGGCCCGGGGACGTTTTTCTGCTGTGATGCAGGAGGGCCCAGTGGGCAAAGGTTGCCAGAGCTTGGGCTCCTCTCTGCCTGTGATTCAGTGGCTGCTCACCCAACATGGGCACAGGGCCCAGCTGGGTGTGGCAGCTGTCCAGCCCAGAGCCCTGTCCAGCTAAGACCCTCTGCTCATCCCCCAGGGCTCTTTCCAGAGCTGGAGACACCAGACAGTCCCTAAATTCAGCAGACATGTGACCTCATACGGAGGATGATGTGGTGGCCGCAGGCCCAGAGAGGGGTAACTGGCTGTCTGGCACTGGGTGGGGCACCGGGGCCAGGGTGCCTGTGTAGCCCTCTGGGTGGGGAAGGGGAGGGTGCCAGGGGGAGACCAAGGTAGGGACAGGAGCCCAGGAGGCTGATGCTGTGACCTCACAGGCAGATGTGTGCACACACACGTGTGCCCACTCACATGGTGTGTTCACAGACACACATGGCCACAAGCACACCCTGCTCCCTGCACCAGCATGTTCACAGATGCACACCCAGAGCTTGTTGTGGGCCTGTGGTGAGGACAGCAGGGGCCCCAGGCAGGTGGGGCTGGTGGCTTTAGTGCTAACTGGTCCCTGGTAGCTGGGCCTGGCTTACCCTCTCCAAAGCCAGAGGGCAGCCGTACCCTGGCCCTGGGCAGGGGCTCTGGGGCCCCCACTGCAGTGTTCCTGGGAGCCCTGGACATGGGACTGTGAGGTGTGGTCCCAAGCCTGGGCATGCGCAGGCCCCCACAGACCCCCATGTTCGCAGATCCCCCAGCACAGTACCCATGAGGTGGGGCTGAAGATGGAGAAGGGGGGAGTAGGAGACACCAGCCAGGAGACGTGTTCTCAGGGAATAAGACTGCAGGCGTGGCTTGGGGCCTGGGGTGGCCTCAGGGACCCAGCGCAGGCCAGGGTGGGGTCACTACTCACTGGATAGGCTGACAAAGTCTCCAGGCCAGCTGGGCCACTGTGCTGTCAGCTACGGGCCCAGGGTGAGGGCCACCTAGCGGAGCATGGAACTCTCACCGCCCTCAGCCCCCAGATGCACGACGAAGAGCTGCTCTGCTGTTAAGGCGACTTATTTTGCTCTCCAAGAAATGAGCGGCTGTTCAGAGCAGGGCTGCCTGAGCCTTTGCCTGGGGTGGTGATTCTGTGGTGTCCAGACTTCCTGTGTGAGGAAGGGCTATGCCAGGCCCAGGGTTAGGATGGGCTGAGGATGCCGTTGGGACCCAGCCATGTCCTTCTTGGTCACGTCCATGACCCCGAGGTGCCTCGGCCCTCCAGGTGCACATCCCCTCGGTGGCTGGTGTGGGTGGTCACTGAGGCCCCTGGGCCGCCCTCTGTGGGGCTGATGCGGAGAGCACAGGGTGACCTTGGCGGGGGTCAAGCAGGCGCTGAGGGGCAGGGCATGGGGTGCGGCTGGGAAGCCCGGGAGGCCCTGCTGAGAAGAGGGGCTGTGAGCACTGGCCCGGAGGAGGCAGGGTGTGTCTGGAGATCATGCGCCAAGGGAGTGGGGGCAGGGAACCAGCAGGTGCAAAGGCCCGGCAGTACTGCGGGCTCAGAGGCCCTGCGCCCCATGTGAGGCCCCCACCCGTGGGCACTGACAGCAGGTGCTCAGCAAATACTTGCTGAATTGGAAAGCCGACAGCTATGGAGTAGGGGACTCTGAGGCACAGAGCCGTGCACACTCAGGGTCTCTACGGCCTGCCGGGAGCCCGGGCTGCTTTCTGGGTGAGCCCAGAGGCCATGCCCAGGCTCCAAGGGCTCCTGAAGCCTCAGGACACCTGTCCTCTGCCTGTGGCCCCCGCGCCTGTTTCCCTCCCACTCTCTGCAGAGGAACTGAAACCTGGGGAGAGGGCTCCTGCATGCGCAGTGGACACACAGATTTCTGGCACAAAGGGGCACTGGGTGGGTGTCAGTGGGCCCCAGGACTGTGTGGCCAGGGGCCCAGGTGGGCTGGGGACCCAGGGCTGAGGCTTACCCCAGGGGCTCCCAGGTCTGACTCCTGGCATCATGGCTGAGAAGCCGGCTGCTCCTTCCAGGTCTCCAAGACCCCTGGCTTTGGGGTCTTGAAAGGAGAGGTCATTGTGGGGGGCTGAGTGCGGACTCTGGGGCAAGAGGATCTCGTGGGCCAGCTTTCAGCCAAAGGGAAGCCTTCTGTGTGGGTGGAGAGCCACCCAGAGGCAGAAAGCAGAGTGTGGGCAGCTCTGGGGTCAGCTCCCAGCCTGACCTTGTGTCCTCCCTGTGTGACGGCACACAGGCCTGGCTGCCCAAGGAGCCAGCAGGTGCAGGGCTGTGCCCTCTCTGGCCATCCTGCCAGACACCTGGGGGATGTGCCTGATGACCGCAGCTGGGCCTCTGGCTCCATGGTCACTTCACCGGATGTCCCCAGGGCCCAGGCAGGACCTGGTATGCCTGGGTTCCACAGTCCACAGCCCTGTACTGGGACCAGGCTGGGTTAGGAGCTTCATCCCTGGTCTCCTTTCCACCCTGGCGGTGGAACCCATGCAGCCCCTGCCCCCCACGACCCTCTCTGGAGAGGCCCCAGGCTTTCAGAAGGCTCTGGGCTAGGACTCAGCCAGGTGTGGGTGCGCATGGCTGGGCACCTGCCCCAGGTCAAGCCAGCTGCTCCACAGCTCACACAAGTTACCTTTGGGTCCGGGGTTTGTAGGAGTTTTGACTTTAATGTTGAGTGGACCATGAACAACAGCAAGCAGCAATGGAGAGCGTGAGCTCAGGAAGCAAGGCTGGGCTCTGGGGCTCAGCTTCCGGAGCCTTCTGGGAACAGGCCACGCCAGGCCACCTCTGGGTGCAGGGCTGCCAGCACTCAGGCAAGGGTCTCTGGACTGACAACGTGTCTGCTGTCAGCGGCTGTTGTGGGCTGGGTGGGGACCCAGGTTAGGGCAGTGGAGCCACAGACAGAATCCTGGAAGAGAATGAATCCACTGAAACCCCAGCCCTGGAGCTGATGGGCTGGGTGACGTGCTGCAGGGTGCTTGGACCTCCGTCTGGGCACTGTGCACACAGGGGCATGCATGACAGTCTCCTGGGCGAGGTCCGGCGGCCAGTTCCTAGGCCAGAGTGCACGCCGGGCTGAGGCTCTCCCTTATCCCGTTTCACAGCAGAGGAGACTGAGCTCTGGGAGAAGAAGTGACCCCCAGCACAGGGGCCCAGCCCAGAGGCCCTGCCTGATCTCTAGATGGCCCTCCATGCTCCTTTTGGAGCCCTTCCTATGGTTTCCCTGGTCACAGAACCAGAATGTTTATTGTTGATTGTTTCTGCTTAATTCTCTTCACACTGGGGGCAGCTTTTTGGGCTCTGTGTCCTAAATATGCCAAATCACACAAATCAGCCCCAGACCCCCAAAACTTGCTGGCTCACCCCTCTATTCAGGGGCCTTGACCTGCATTTTTAACCAGAACCAGGGGGTTCTGTGTGCAGTAGGTGGGGGAAGGTGGTGACGGAGGGAGAGGTCCCTGGGCTCCAGCCCGGCCCTGCTGGAGGAGCAGGATGGCGCTCAGTCCTGCATCCGGTCACTTTCTGCCACCCGGGCTGGGTGTCCCATCCGATATTGATCAGGAATGCTTCCTTGGCCCAGTGCCAACATGCCCTGAGTTGGGCGTGGGGCCTCCCTGAGTCTCACAGAGGCTTCTGAACCCGGGACCAAGCCATGGGCTAAACGGAGGAGATCCAGGCAGCCCCTTGGGCACCAGGTTGTCCCCTAAGATCTGCACCCCTCTCCATGCCTGCTGTTCCCAGGGCCGGAGCTATTTCCGCTGCACTGGCCTCTCTGCTCTGCCAGGCTTCAGTGAGCAAAGATTGTGCCGACGTTGACAGAATGGGCGCTAAGGCGGCTGTGCGGTGCTCTGTCAGGGCGCAGCCTAATTAGGAAGGGAAGTGTGGGGGCGCGGAGGCCCGCCGAGTGCAGGGGCCCGCCGGGGCATCCTCTGCGCCAGCATCAGCCCGTAGACTACACGGGGCTGCACGTGACAACACTGGGTGCCTGAGAGAGAGGGGCCCACTTTGTACCATGCTTGCCTGAGCCCTGACCAGTGTGTCCAGGGGCACAGACTCAGCCAGGTGCAGGGGGAGGGGAAGAGCGGGTGGTGCCCGTGGCCAGGGGGACATGGACCTCCTTCTGGGCAGCTGGGCCAGGGACCACTCCCACCCACTCATCCTGTGATGGGAAAGTGCCTCGAGGGGGCAAGAGGCTGCCCCTCCGGTGACAGTCACACACTGCCAGCACACAGTCTGGCCTCAGGGACAGAGCTGTGACTGGAGAATTTCCTGGCTGGCCACAGGGACAGCTGGCCACAGCATCCCTCCGGCCTGGACTGCGCCCCACTCCCACCCTGGGCACCAAGGGCAGGCACACAGCAGTGACTATGGACTTGTTAGAAGGAGAACGGGGCCGGTTGCTGAGATGGGGCTTCAGTAGGATCCCCAGCCCACCCCCTCCTCCCTCCCTTCCCCTCCCACAGGCCCACAGCTGGAGGGGCCACAAGGAGCTCCTCACGGTCTGCAGAGCCCCAGCCCAGCCATGAGACCGGTCCCATGAAGACCCCCAAGCAGCTCCTGTCCCCACTCGTCACCCGCAGGCCACCTCCCCCTGCTCCCCGCTCAGCCCTGTCCCTGTCAGGGCCCACCCTCGAGCTCCTGAGACCCAGGGGCACCCGGGAGTAGGGGCTGGGCCGCTGGTGTCAGGAGGACCTCCACGCTCAGGGCCACGGCAGTGGGATCCTGGCAGGAAGTGTGTGGGAGGCGCCTGGAGGCAGGATCACGTGCGGGAGGGATCGGACCTGACGCCCCGCCCAGCTCTGTCCCAAAGAGGGCACAGGGGAGGGGTGGGCGGGGGCGGGGACCCCCACCTGGCCTCAGCGACTTTTCCCACTGCAGGCTCTGGGACTGGCAGGTGGGAGGCACTGCCCCCGAGCGTGGGCGGCCTGACTGCTCACCACACTGTCTTTGGTCACTGAGCAGGCGGGCTCCAGGGCGACAGCCCAGGGTACCTGGGGCCCACCTCCTTCACCCTCCGCTCCCAGGCCAGACCCAGCGTGTTCTGTCCTCGATGTCTGGGTTTCAGGGCCCTCCGCCCACCTCTGTGTGAGTGAGTCCTCCTATTAGCACTGCGTTGCCGGTTTTGAAAGTTGCATCCTGCGTTGTTGAGCCCCTGATCAAGCCTTCAGCTGGAGGCCAGCTGGGAACAGGCAGCCATGCACCGAGCGGGCCTGGGGACCCCACAGGCTGGGGGCAGACTCTGTAGCCTTGTCCTTCCACAGGCCTCCAGGCCACCCCACCCTGGCCCGGCCCGGTGCCGCTCACTGGGTTCCCTGGACACCTCCGCCCCACCCCTCATGGACTACAGGTAAGGCCAGCAGGTGCGCCCGTGCCGGTGTCTGCCTGCCCCCACTGCCAGCAAGGCTCCCCAGCCTCTGGCTAAGCCACGGGCCTCCTGCTGTCCTGCCTCGGAGCCCGGCGCAGGCTGTGCCTTCTGCAAGGATGACCTTCCGGAGGCCTGCTCAGCCCGCGGAGGAGGGGTGAGTCCCTCCTTCCACGAGGCGCTCCGCACGGCAGAGGGTACCACTGCCACAGGCCGGCTCTCCACGGGGCTGAGTGCATTTCTAGGTTCTCGAGGTGGGGGAGGCAGGACCCCCGCGTGTGGACGGGCTGCTCCTTGGGCCCCTCCAGCTCTCAGCAGGGTTTTGGGTGGGAGACAGGGGCTGCTGGCATCACATCTCGGCGTGAGCTCTTGGCCACCGGAGCTGTGCTGGCCCCCGCTGCCCTCCCTAGCTTCTCCTTGTCTGTAAGTCCCTGCTCCCTCCTGTCCCTACTGGCGAGGGTGAGGGTGGGGCCCAGCGCTCAGGGCTGCAGGGGAGACAGCCTAGCAGGGGGCCTGCCTCAGACCCCAGGGGGGCAGGCTCAGGGCTGGCAGAAGCCACGGCCGCAGAGAGCCACGCCGTCTGTCCTCAGGACCGGCTCTGGCTCAGGCTGGCTCCACAGCCCCAGGAAGGTGGGCGCTGTTCTCAGTGTCACAGTTGTTCTCGTGTACCCTCTCCAGACTCAGGAAGCCTTTCCCAGAGCAGCCAGCACATACCCTATGCTCATCTGTTGGGCCGGGTCACCTTGGGCCACATTTGGAGGGGTTGAGTCAATACCTGACGTATTTAGGGCTCTGGCAGCAGGGTGGGGGGATGCCGGGCGAGGGCTCAGATGCCAGTGCTGCGTGGGTGCATGCAGGCCTGGCTTCCAGGAGGAGGAGGCCCGGGCTGGGTCCCGGAGCGTGCACAGGGGTGCAGACGGCAGCGGGCTGAGCACTGTGCTGGCTGCCTGGAGTGCCCGCGACAGCCGGCGAGACACGGAGGCTCCCCTGAGGTGCCGCTGCAAGCCGGCTCTCACCCAGGCGGGTGTCCCACTCCTGGAGTGTGCTGCTGGGCGCTTCTGCTTGGGCCTGTTCATCGGCGTCGGTTTTCACAGAATGAGCCTAGTCGGGTGGGAATATTTGAAAAAGTCTTTGTGCTCCAGTTACCTGCGCATGGGGAGTAGGTTTGGGGGCTTTCTCGCCCCTTGGGCACATCCGTGCCCAGCAGACCAGGGCCCATGCCAGCAGGGCAGGGCTGAAGCCGCCCACATCTCCTGCCTGGGCCCCAGACCCAGCACTCTGTGGGGCCACTGGCCTCCTGGGGCATGCGGGGATGGGGGTGACCGCCACAGCCAGGCCCGGGACGTGCTCTCGTGGCCAGTTTGTCCCTCTGCCTTCTGGAGGCAGCCTGTGGCTGGAGTGGAGGTCTGTCCCGGATGATTCTGACTCAGGGATGGGAAAGGCACGGTGGCCCTGTCGCTGACGGAGACAGGGGGTCCCGCTGAGGGGAGGAGCAGGGAAGGGGTCACTGGACGGACCCAGTGGTGAGCAGGCAGACAAACAGATGGACAGGATGCATGGATGGGGCCTTCGGCCCTGAGGGAGTCAGATTCTGACAGGGGAGACAGGGGAGGCCTCAGGGCAGAGGGGGTGGGACGGGGTTGGGGGCTGGGTGGGAGCCTGGAGGTGGGCAGCGAAGGGGCCTCGGGTTCTCAGGTCAAGGCTGAGCCCTCTGACTGCCCAAGGCCCTGAGACCCTCTTACCTCAACTTGGTGCAGCCACTGCCTCCCAGAAGCCCCCCAAGCCTGGCGGCTTTGGCTCCCCAACCCCTGCTTCTGCTCGCTCTGTGCCATCATTTTTCAAAAATGATTTGTGAAGCATCAGGCTGTCTTTGAGCCATTCCTGTCAGGTGGCCCTGCCCCCGGGTTGCTGGTTCTGTGTCCCCAAGACCGTCCCGGGCGGGCCTGGGTGATGCGTGTCAAGGTGCTTTCCCCAGAAGGTCTGCGTCACTCTCTCATTGTTCCTTAATTTTTCTCCCTCCCTGGTGAGTGTCCCCTGAGCCCTGGCCGTGCCTCCCTCTGTAGGCATCAAAACGCAGCTGCCCTGCTCTTTGGGAGAGGGCGGCCTCCCCTCAGCCCCAGCCCCGGCTGCACTCCTCTGCTGCCCTGGCATGGGTGTTCCTTTATTGCCCATAAATCTCTGCACAGCTCCTTGTGAAGACAGATCGGAGGCCTCCTGTTCCCAGGTGTTTGCTGGATTAGCCCTCCCCACAAAGGAGGGGGGTGTGTGGGCCGGCTAAGGGGACAGAGGCTGGGGAACATGCAGGGACAACGGCTTCCAGAAGGGAGCCCATTAGTCCTACCTAGCGCAGAAGAGATGCCCACAAAACGCATGGTGAACCAGCAGATGCTGAGCTGGCTGGGCCCTGTGCCACCCACCCCCCGGGCCAGAACATGAAGAACCCCTCCAGCAAGCCCAGTGTGAGAAGGACTCACCCACAGTAAAGAGGGCAGGACATTCCTGCAGCTGAGTGTCCCTGCTGGGGGCTGGGAGCAGGCTGGGAGGCCTGTCTAGCATGTCCCACCCTACAACCAGCTACGGGACTGTGCAATGCTCAGGACAGCAGGCAGGCTGGGCTCTCAGCCGACCTCAGGGTAAGGCGCCCCTGAGGCCAGTTCCAGCGGGCTCACAGGGGTGAGGTGTCAGGCAGCGCACTTGGCCCCACCGCTAGCAGCACGGCCTTGGGGGTCTCCAAGTATGTGCTCTTTGCTGAGGTCTGAGGGCCAAGAAGACCTGTGGGGTGGGGGTCAGCAGAGGGGGACAGCCTCCGCATGGTGTAGCAGGGACACCCCGTTTGGCCCCTCCCCTGGGGGCCGCTACCATCTCAGCCGTCTTCCAGCCCCTCGGTGCTGGCCCCAAGCTGGGCGCCTCTCACAGCGGCTTCATGAGATGCAAGGACCCTACCATGAGGGTTTTACTTGCTCCTTACAACTGGTAGGAAAACCAAGGGCCAGCAGGTGTGGTGACCTGCCCCAGGCCAGGACTCAATTTCAGACCTCCCCAAGCTCTGACCGTGCAAGGTGTGGGCACTGTGGGTCCATTTCACAACCACTTAGTTGGGTGAGGATCAGCCTAGGGACGTCATGGAGGACTTCCTGGAGGAGGGGGCTGAGCTGAAGCAAAGTGGAAGGTACTGGGAAGAGGATTCTGAGGTGTTCTGTGGTTGCTAGCTAGGATGAGCGCTAGTGGGGAGAGATGAGGCAGAACCCTCAATTCCCCGTGGGGACCCTGCCACGCCCCGGGCTGTGATGTGCTTGGGGCTCCAGGGAAGCCCCTGGTCACTGCAGGGTGGTAAAGGGCCGGGGGGCAGGGTGTGAGGCAGGACCAAGGACAAGCCGTGCCAGCACGGCACACCCCCACCGAAGCTCCGAGGGCATCCACGTGCTGAGAGGCGCCCCGGGGCTGACTGGCACAGGCAGGGAGACTGCCGCCTGCAGTGGGGTGAGGAAACCGCGGCGTGGCGAGGGAGCCGCATGCCGGCCACACAGAGCCAACGGTGGCAGGGTCCGAACAAGTGTGGGCTCGGGGGGGTGCACTGCTGCCCAGGCACGTCACTTCAGGGGCCCAGGCCTCAGTACTTCTTCTGTGCCGTGGGGTTGTCTGCAGCCTCTTCCTGCCAGGACGCGAGGGAGACACTTCGTGCGAGGCACTGCCTCACGCCGAGGCGGCTGGGAGCTGGGGCCGGGCAGTGACCAGGACAGGCGCCTGACCACCCACGGGCACGGCTCATCCAGCAATAGACACTTCCCTCTGGCGTGTTCTCGGCTTCACTGGACATCAGCATGCCGTCAGCTGCTTAACACACTGCTTCTGTTATTTCCAAATTTAAAGATTAAACTATAATTCTTCCAGTTACAGCGTTAAGCCCTGGGCAGCCAGATAAACAGGGGCAGGTGCTCCTGTCTGAGGACCTGGGCCAGCCCTGCAGCTCCTGGGTAGATGGTAGTAGCGCCGGGTGGCCCCCAGAGGGCCTCATGACCTCCCAGGGACCCACAGTCAGGCTGGCAAAGAAATGACTCTCAGGAGCAGCCCTGCCCTAAGCCCAGCACCCTGAGAGGGACGCCTGCCCACCCCATTCACCCTTGCAAGCCCTGGCCGGGGGTGGGGGGTCAACCTCTACCGATTGTTCTTCGCAGCACTGACCTGGCCAGGGCCTGGTACCCAAGGACAGGGCCGTGAGCTGTGAAGGATTCTGTCCACAGGTTGTCCTGTGGCTGGCCTGGCACCCCTAGACGGGGGCCAGGACTGTCCACGGCAAACCAGCAGCAGGCATGGGGGGAGGTTGACACGCTTAACACTGCTTCTCAAGGCTTTCATCAGCTTGCTGCACACATCTCAGGGTCAGGGAGACTGAAGCTGGACGTCAGCTGCCCACCCACCTGGATCCAGTGGACCTGCCCTCAGAGAACCGGGGTGGCTGGGGTGGGGGCAGGCGGGAGCTGAGCCTCTGCCCCAGGCCCAGCCTTTCTGCCCCCTCCCAGCCCCTCACCAGCACCGGCCGGTGATCTCACCTCCTCCTGGGCTGTAAATATCACCCAAACGCTCACGACTCCCAAATTGTCCTCCCGCCTGGGCCCTTCTCCTGAGCGCAGCCTGCACAGCCCACGCGACACCCCCGCCCAGATGTCTCCTGAGGCCTCAGCAGCAGCGGCCGCTCCTGCCGGCACCCCCCACCCCCCCAGGGCCGGGTGCCCCAAGCTGGCTGCTCAGGGCTGACGCCAGGAGCCATGCCCACAGCCCATGCCTCCTGCTGGATCCAACTCAAAACATGCCCCGTCCCTCCTGATCCCCCACCCCACCGTCCTGGAGCCTGGCCAGACTGTGCACGCCCCCTCCCCACTACCCAAGCCTCCACTGTAAACGCAGCAGCCAGAGGACCCTCTCTGGAAAGCAGATCTCAACCCTGCCCCACTTGGGACAAAGTCCCCAAGGTCTAGGACCCCCTGACACACCCCCAGGTCTACCTGAGCTCATCCATTCAACTGTTTCACCCTCCAAAGACCTGGCTGGCCCCTGGTCCCCACTCCCCACCGTAGCCTAGGTTTCTCCCTCCTGGGGTAGCGGAGGTACAGAACCTCAACGGGTGAGCCGGGGCTCCAGTGATGCCAGGAGGGGCATGTGGCTGTGGCAGCAGGGCCCATCACAGCCGCCTGGAGAGGTCAGCCAAGTCCCAGTGCAGCTTGGGGCCCTGCAGCCTCCTGAGCTGCCACTGGGCTCCCAGCCCACACCTGAGTGCCAGCTGGTGGCAACAGGTGAAAGCACCCCGAGGGCAGACAGGTGTCTCTCAGTGAAGAGCCGGCTCGGCAGAGGTAGTGAGCATCCTGCCCTGGAGGCATGCAAGCCGAGGAGCACAGGTGGGCCTCAAAGCTCTTTGCAAATGGGTGACTATGGTTTTCTGGCTGCCAGGAAGGTGGTGGGAGCCCAGGGGCCGCCGTGGCTTGCCAGAGCCCCACACTGGAGCCCTGCCTCCTCCACAGTCAAGCAGTTTGGCTGCATCTCCTTGGGCATGGCAGGGGCTGCTCAGGGGGAAACTGGATGAAGAAGCTCCTGCGTACACACCCTCTGCCCACCAGTGCCCTGCACAGGCTGGCAGACCCCAGGCCGGGCTGTGCAGCCACAGGGAGCACGGATGGCAGGCCTTCCGTGCCCACACCACGACCCTGCACTGCACAGAGCTGCCTCTCTGGAGGCTCCCGGGGGGAGCCATGGGGCGTCCTGGGGCTGGAGTGGGGCTGGAACACGGGCCTTGGGCGAATAGCCCCCTACCCAGCCGGGGTGCCTGTGCTGCCCCCCAATCCTGGCAGCAAGGCTACTGGGTCTTGGAGCCTGGACACACCAGTGCCTACTGTGCAGAAGGGCAAACTGCCAGGGTCCAAGGCAGGTAGGCAGCGCCCATGGCCCAAGTCCCAAGGGTCTCCTAGAAGACGTGAGGCATGTGGGAGGGCCCGGCTGAGGAGGGTAAGGGCCAGATGGGAGAGGCAGGAGCACGGACCCCTGGGCTGGGGTGGGAGGAGCCCTGACTGTGCGCTGGGGAGCCAGGCCTGGTTGCTGAACACCTCGCTTCCCCCTCCTCACTCTCCCGGACTTCTGGAGCCCCAGTCACTCCCCTGCCCCCCACCACCTGGTTCCACCAGCCCTGCTCCCAGACTCTCTCTTCCCTCTCCCCGTCTTCCTTCTCTGCTGCTCCCCAGGCCCTGGCCCCAGGGAGACAAAGCACCAGCGGCAGTGGGCGCTTTCCTTTGTGAGGCCTCACCCACCCAGGCCTTGAGAAAACGTGTGTGTGCATATTTTGCCTGTGCTGTATGCTCTGTTTTCGAGCACATGGGTGCACGCACGTATGCAGGGGCACGCAGAGCCATGTGGGTCTGCACTGGGGTGCAGCATGGTGGCCTCATGCACCAGCTCTCTACCAGGGCCACGTGGCCCACCTGCACAGACTCCTCCTGGGACCACCCCATGCTGGGGGCAGCTGGGGCTGGCTCTGGGGTGAAGGCTGGGACTTCCAGGGACCCCAGGTGGCACCAGGGCAGATGTTCCCACAAAGGCAGCCTCGTCCAGCTCCCGAGGGCCCGCTGTGCGGTCCGTGCTACAGACATCTTCCCTGACGCTGCCGTCAGCCCAGCTCAAAGGGAGGTGGCCAAGGTGCGCTGATGTCAGTCTTCATGGCTGGGAAGGGGCAGGGGCCCTGCATGTCCCCGGAGGCCTTCGTGGGCACTGGGCTGGACGGAGCCCCCTGCAGCCCAGACCACATCCTGGCATTGTGCAGTCTTCCCTCTGGGGGCCCTGGTGCCTAAGCCTGGAGCACAGCTGCACTTCCACACCCCCACCACCCGCAGCACCTCCAGCCTGAGAGGCCACTGTTTTTTAAGAAAAGAGTTCTTTATTCCACATCGTCCGATAATTTTACACAAGTAAAATAAAATGCATATCTCTGCGTACCGCGATCCGGGAGGGAGGCGGTGTTCTGGAACAAACACCGCGGCCACGCCCTGTAAACATGATGGGGTGGAGATGGGCGGGGGGCGGGGCGTCCTTCAGGGAGGGCCCGCCCCCCATGCTGGCTGGCGGCGTGGAGGGCCCGTATGTACACACACCCGGCGGCCGAGAAAGGCAGGTCAGCAGGGCCCGAGCACTGTCCGCAGCACCAGCGCCAGGCCCAGCAGGGCGAGGCTGCAGGCGGTGCCCGGGGCCCTGGAGCCCTCCGTGTCAGCGCCGCCCCCGCCCGCCTGGCCCAGACGGCATTGGCCACGGGTGCGGTTTTTGCGGGAGCAGCCTGGCCTGCGGCGAGGACCTGTGGTGGGAGGCCCTGGGGGTTCAGAGCCCCCAGGCCGCAGTGCAGTCATCGGGGGCTCAGCAGAGCCTGGTAGGGTCCCGAAGGGAGAGTCGTTGATGTGCCGTGGGCCAGAGCCATTGCCCGGTGGGCTGTCGCCAGGCGGAACCCGTCCCTTGAGCGCATTGCCAGCCGAGGCTGGGCTCCCGGCCTCTAACACCGAGGCCTTGTCTGCGGCATCCGGCTGGCAGCACTTGGGCAGTCCCAGCGGCTCCTCCCCGGCAGGCCCGCCGGACCAGAAGGGATGGGAGGGCCCTGCGGCCACAGCGCAGCCTTCCAGGTCGGAGGCGACCAAGCGCTTAAGGTCACGGCCAGCCAGGCGCGGAGGCAGGCTGCAGGGCAGCTCGGACGAGGAGCCTCGGAACTGCTGCAGCCAGGCCCAGAGTGGGCGCGCCCGGCAGTCGCACACCCAGGGGTTGTCGTTGAGCCGCAGGTACTGCAGGGCACGCAGGGGCGCCAGGACCTCCGCGGGCAGCGCCGAGAGGTTGTTGGCAAACAGGTAGAGCGTCATGAGGCGGCCGAGGTCGTGGAAGGCATGGGGGTGCACCCGGGCCACGCGGTTCTGATGCAGGAGGAGGCGGTCGAGACTGTGCAGGCCGCGGAAGGCGCGCTCGGGCACGCTGGGGATGCGGTTGCCGTGCAGGAAGAGGTGAGTGAGGTTGCCCAGGTCACGGAAGGTGTCGTCGGGCAGGGCCTGCAGCCCGTTGTCCTGCAGATAGAGATACTGCAGGGTGGCCAGGCCACGGAACAGGCCAGGGCCCAGCTCTCGTAGGCCACAGCGGTCCAGGTGCAGCGTGTGCAGGCGGCCCAGGCCATGGAACGTGGCGGGGTCCACAACACGCAGCTGTGGGTTGTCGCTGAGGTCCAGCTGCTCCAGGAGGGCCAGGCCAGTGAAGGCAGTGGCATCGATGCGGGCCAGCGCGTTTGAGTGCAGCCACAGGATGGTGAGGTTGCGGCAAGCACGGAAGCCTGTGGCTGGCACGTGCACGATGTGGTTGCCGTGCAGGAAGACACGCTGGCTGGCAGCCGGAATGTCAGCAGGCACAGCCTGGAGGCCCTGCTGGGGGCAGCTCATTGTCACCTTGGGCTCGTTGTAGCACACACAGGCGCCCGGGCACGGCGCTGCCACCCGCCAGGCCTGCAGCCACAGCACCCAGGCCAGCAGCTGGCTCCCTGCGGGCAGAGGAGGTGCAGTTAGAGGGCAGGCGCCTGAGAGGCTGGCGGTCATGATGAAGCCAGGCTGGCCTCTGGCACTAGGTCTTGGGAGGGCCTGAGAGCAGGCCCAGGACATGCTGTCTTGTCACCCCTGGGAACTCAGGTGCTGGGACCCCCGCTCCACGTGCCAAGTGGGTGCACCAGAACCTGGCAGGGGGTCACTGGCTCCACACCAGAACCCTCATCACGGACACCCCACTCCATCCTGCCTGGTGCTCAAACCCCTGGGGGTCCGGGGGAATCACTGTCGTGGCCCACCTGAATGCCTCCTGGGATGGACCCTCACACCTGCAGATATCTTCACAGGACTCAAGGAAACACTGACTCCCCTGGGCCTGCCCTCTGTTCCCGTCGGCCCCAGGGCTGTTCCTGCCTGTCCTCTGCCCCACCAGCCCAGGCCAGACCCTCTCACCAAAGACCTTCCCCAGGTAGCAGACCCCGACCCAGGGCACTGTACCCAGCCTGGTCTCACCAGCAGGGCCACACAGCCCAATACTAAGGTCACTGCCTGCAATCCTGCCATCAGAGCCCCCCTCTTTGAATGCAAGGTTCTTTCCGCCTTCAAGAGTGAGTCTATTAAAATGTGAATCCCCCTGGGAGGGTTATGGCTTATCAGCTAACACTTGAGTTATCAGCTAACACCTTCCTTGGCAGCAGGCTAACACCAGAATTCTACGGACTGGAGACCAGCTAAGTGCCGGGGCTGGAACCAAGAGGGGGGCCAGCTTCCCCCACCCAGAACTGTGACCTTGGGGACCCCCCAACCCATGCTGGGGCCCCCAGCCCAGAGTCGCAGCGTCCCAGCAAGCCCAGCACATTCCACAGTGCCAAGGAGTGTGCCCTGTTGGACCTGGTCCCCAGGTTTGGGGAGCCTCCTCTGTCCCCTGTGCTTTGCTGGCTGCTGGAGCTGGCCATTTGTTGGTGCCAGCAACATGGCAGCCCCAGGAAAGGAGTCCAGAGAGGCAGGCTTGCCCAGGAACCCCCAAGCCCCGGGTGCCCCTCCCCACTGGCCCTGCACAGGAGGCTTTGAGGGGCTGCCCTACTTAAACTGCTGACACCCTCCCCCAGCTCTGTCCTTAGGGAACTGGGGCCTGAATAGGCCAGCTCCCACCAGCATCTCACCTGCTGTCATGGGATGGAAATGTGCTATGAAAACACCACTCCTGGCCCCCATGCCTCGGGACAGAGAAAGACCACGGGCAGGCGGGGTGGGGCACCAAAAACTCACCCAGCCCGACTCTGGACGCCACTGCCACAGCGGCCTATGTCACCAACCGCACCATGCCACTGACGGGGTCACATCAGCAGCCGGGCTATGTCAGTGGCCACCCATCATGACCACACCCATCACATCACCAGCTTAGCTGTGTTACCATCGCACCCTGTGCCGGGGCTCTCAGGCCTAAGCCGTGGTCTGTGAATGCCGCTGACGTCAGCCTCAGCTGACTTCCTCCTCCAGCCTCCCACCCTCCCCACCCTGGGCCCAGAGGCCATCAGCCACATGCTTGGGGCTACTCCTCCTCCAAGAAGCCCCCAACCAAAGCTCCAGGGCTGAGCCTCCGTGAGGGCACGTGGCAGGGCAGCCACGTGGCTCGGCCGTGCTGGGAAGTGGGCTCCATTCCTGCCAAGCCCACTGCTTTTCAGAAGCCAACTTCTGAGGGCTGGCCCCTCTGCCAGGGCCCTGCTGTCAGCTCAGCGGCCGGCGGTGGGCTTGTTCCTCGCAGCAGCCTTGGTAATTGGCTCCAGCCCAGCACCCCCTTGGGGCCTGCCCGCCAGTCACCATGGCAACCCATCGTAGAGCCGGCAGAGGGGCATCTTTTATGAGATAATCAAACCCAACTTTGCAGCATGTGTTCATAGTCACAGCAGGTGCCTGGGGCCACAGGAGCTGCCACCAGGTGGCGGAAGGGTGTCCCCTGACTCCACCCCAGGGCTGGACCCCTCACAACCCTAGAAGCTCTCCGGGTGTCCCCCAGCCTACCCTCCAGGGCCTCGGCCGTCCCCTGAGCCAAGTCTGTGGCCCTCAGGCCTACACCCTCACTGGTCCCGCCATCCACCGGTCACCCCACCCCAGGCTTCGTCCCGCTCCACCTGCCTCTCCTTTCTCTCTTCCAACTGGCCCCTGGCGGCAGCTGGGAATCCTGGCCCCTCTCAGCCCCACCTCCCACTCCCCCCAGCCTGGGTCCTCATTTTCAGTAGCACCCAGTGCCTGCTCACCTCTGCACACGTGGCGAGAAAACAGCCCTGCCGCAGCCCTGGCTCTCACACACAAAACCACGCCGAGGCCCCTGTAGCCAGCAGGGTCCCACACCAGGCCACCGGGCCACCCGAGCTTTGCACAAACGCAAAGCAGTCCCGCTCCCACCATCCCTGAGGCTGAGTCTCGCCTCCTCTTTCCTCAGGCCGCAGCACAGCAGGAGGGCTGGCCTGGGGGCTCTGCTCCAGCACCCTCCCCATGGAGGGTCATGGCGAGGGGCTCCCGCCGTAGCCCAGGCCTGGCTCGGGAGCAGTGGCACAAGGACTGAGGTTGGGGGAGGACCTCTCCTGCCTGGGGGTACGGGGACGGGGACTGTACTGCCCCCCACTCAGGGCCTCTCCCATCACGGCAGACAGATGGGGTGGGAATGAGAGCCAAGGCCTCGGAGTCAGACACCCAGGCGTCGGGGGGCCTCCGGCCTGGGGTGTCCTGAAAGGCGCCTGCACTGCACGTGGCCCAGGTTCCCCTTTGTCGGCACTGCAGTGGGGGGCGGCGGTAAGGGAGGAGGGAAGAGCCGGAGGCTCTGGGCAGCACCCGCAGCCGCAGGAGCCAGTGGGCGGCGGGCAGTGGCTGCTGAGGTCAGCAGCTCGGGAGCAGGGGCTGCTGGCGGCCACAGACGCAGAGAGGCCCTCGGTGGGTTCCCTGGCCGCCACCATTCCGGGGACCCCCCAGCCTGGCTGAGGTACCCCAGGGCATGGCTCCTCTGAGCCCTTGTGGGGACACAAACTCACAGCAGGCTGGCAGCCTCGTAGGCGCACAGCTCCGGTCCTGTGCCCTTGGGCCTCCCCGCTGCAGAGGGGTGGCAGAAACACCGCTCCAGGGGTCGTTGGGATGGCCCACCAACTGGTATAAGGTGTGAGTCAGAGCAGCATAAGAATCAGTTTTCTCTTCAATATCATGAACCCATGACAGTTTAGGAAAACAGGCTGTGAACAGTTACGCCCTGGCCTGCTCCCATCCAGAGATGGTCCAGAAGTAAGAGAGGTGCCCACACAGGGGGCAGGAGGCGCATCCAGCCCACACTGAGGAGCAGCCCCTGGGGCCTCAGCAGGAAGGCGGCTCAGAGGGGACATCTCCAGGGAAACCCTGAGCTGCTGCCCGCCCCCCAGGACACCGTCAGCTCAAGACCCTCTGGAACCCCAAGGATGTCCAGGGAAGGGTCACGTTACAGACTGTGGTTACAAGGCAGAACAAGAGGCCACAGCTCAGCACGCCAAGGCCAGAAATAGCTCCGGACAGGGGTGGGGGGCTAGTAGCATCCACACACTGCAAAGGGTCAGGGCACCCCGGCAGTTCTGAGCTCACAGCCCTCCCCCGCGCCTGCACCCCACCCCTGCCAGCCTCCGGCGGGGACTGGCTCACCCACCCATCCCCACCACCCATCTGTCCCCCTCGGTCTTCACTTTCAGCACACTAACCACCCACCCACCTTCCGTTCTCCGGCCCACAGACACGTGCAGGGGCAGTGTGCACGTCCCAGGCGGTTCCCAGACCCCTTCTGTCTCCGGGCCCTGGGGAGAGGTGGCCTGCTGGGGTGGGGGCCTGCAGCACCGGGGGTGTGGCCGCCAGTCCCTGCTGCTCAGCATGCCCTTTGAGGCCCCGCTCATTATTGATTTTTCTTGGGGTGGCGACTGCAGGGCAAGGCAGGCCGGGCCAGCCAGGTCGATCATGGACAAGGTCACCTGCCTTGAAGGAGGGCACCGGACCCAGGGCTCGGCAGTTCCAGGCCAGCTGCGTGCAGTGGGGGAAACTGAGGCCCGGCGTGGGCAGAGCCTGCCTCTTGATCACACCATGCGCACAGGCAGATCGAGGCTGGGCCCTCTGTGCCCTGACCTTCCCTGAGGGTCTAGTTTCTTTGCTCATTTTCAGGTGAGGAAAAAGGTTTGGTGGCAGGAAGAGGCAGCATGGTTCCTGACGCCAAGGCATCTGGTCACTGAAAGGCCTCGCTAGGCAGTCCCGAGTTAAAGCTCCCCCCCACCTACCACCAATCCCACCCTGAACCTAAGCTTTATTACCCCCCAAATTTCCAGCCAACACAGCACCTGGCAGGCAGCCCTGGGCCCCTAGGAGGAAATTGAGGTTGGCAGTGCTGGGGTCTGGCCCACGAGGGCTGGGGGCTCTGGATGCACAGCTTGCCCCACTGGCATGTTCCCTGTGGGGGACCCGTGACAGGACGTGGCCCCGGCTTGTGACACGTGGTCCAGGAGTAAGCTGACCACAGATGGTCACCTGCCATGAGGCATGTACCGTGTGGGGGATTTAAGGGGCCATGGACCATGACCTGGCCCCAAACATGAGGAGCACGCCTAGGGGGAGCCCCAGAGCCCACTGCCAGGGTGGGGTCCAGGCAGACCCTTTGATAGGACCCTTGGCCCAGTGACCAGGCCTTGGGAATTGGCCAAGGCCGGGCTGCTGGTCCAGAGGCTGTGGAACCTCTGTGCAGCCCACGTCTCCACCTCAGGCCCACCTCCTTTGCCCCCCACACCCCTCCAAGGAAGCCCCAGCCTGGGGCCTGATGATACCAGCACCTGGAGGCTCTGTCCAGCCCCAGGACACTGCCACGGCAGGCCACAGGCCTCCACCCAGGGATGCAGGCAGCGCGCCCGCCCCCACGCACACTCCATCAGGTCACTGCACTGCTGCCTGATCACCTGGAGGTCTGTGTCCACAGCCAGCTCACCACCGCCCCACAGCTAATTCAATCCAGGGCCTGCATGGGCTCAAGCCCCCAGAGGACGCTAATGAGGGACTGGCCAACATTCCTGGGTGGGGGTTCAGAAAGGGGTCACTCCTCATGTCAGGGGTCTGGGGCCTGCACTGCCACACACCTGCCACCATCCTACCTGCCCGCCCTGACCCCTTCCCATACCAGCTCCTGCCCAGGACTGGGTGCCTAGCCTGGCAGGGCCACCAGTGCTGGGTCCTGCCCTCCCTGCAGGATCGTCCCACCTCCTCCCAAGACCCTGCTTTGGCCACCTGCACAAAGTGGCCACTCTTGAGAGGCCCAGAGTGTCAGCCTCTGAGGGGCAGAAGTGCACGCTTTAGGAGTACATCATAGGGGCACATGCCATGGGGTAAACGTCATAGGGGTACAGGCTATAGTTCACACTACAGGGGTACATGCCATAGGGGTGCATTGCCATAGTGGTACACACTATGGGGGTACCGGCCATAGGGGCACATGACATAGCGGTACACACTATTGGGGTGCACACTATAGGCCCCTTCGGCTGCTGGGGCCTGGATGGATCAGGGCACAGGGGGTGAGCCGGCTGAAGGGCAGACGGCTTGTCATGAAGGGGCTGGGCAGGCGTGGGGTTCACTTCCCAGGAACCCGGGCTGCAGAGGTCTTCTCACTCTGCAGTGGGAAAAGACCGGCTGGCACACTCCACATGCTCGAGCCTTGGGCACTTGTCAAACATCACCAACAAGGCACGCAGTGGCCCCTGTCCGTGCAGGATTTATTCTCCTATGAAAAGACAAGTGCAGGTCTTGGGAGGCCCTTGTCCATTCGCCTGCCGGAATCAGCCCATCCTAGCTCTCTGCTGCCTCAGATCAACCTCATCCTGGAGGGAGCAGCCAGACCACAGCCCACCTGAGCTGTCCTGGGACAGCCAAGTTCCCCGACCAGGGCAGTGCAGGCCTCTGCAAAAGGCTTTGCACCTGAGCTGGGCCAGTGAGGGTGGGGGCAGCTCCCGCCAAGACTGTGGCGAGGCCCACTGTGGCCAGGGTAAGAGGGAAGGGGACAAGGATTTCAAGAGGCAGTTACTTGGCCTGGGATGCCCTATTCAAGGCACCATCAGCTGAGACCGAGGCACCACGTCCAGGTGGTCAGAGTGCAGCCTCCCATTGGGGTCAGTGGGCCCTGGTGCCTCCTGTCCTACCAGCGTGCAGCCACCCGCCCGCCAGCGCCGCCTGCCTTTGTACCGCGTTGTCCGCACACACCACACTCATGTGTTTACCGGGGCTGCTTAGGGGCTACCACAGCCAACGGGAGCAGTTGCAACGCACCGTGTGGCCTACAGAGTGCAAATTATTCAGTGTCTGACTCTTCTGAGAAACAGTCTGTCCACGGGGCTCGTGGTGAGACCACGGGTGTGCCTGCCGCAGGCCACCCTCGCCCATACAATGGCCTCTGGGGGGGTCACCTGAACCCTCACCTGAAGAAAAGGAAACCAATGGTCGGAGAAGGCCGCTGTCTTGCTGAGGCCAGACAGAGCCGGGAGCCCTGTCACAGGGCCGGAGGATGGCGAGGAGAGAAGGTGACCCCAAGCTGGCACACAGGTCAAAAGAAAAATAATTATTTTGCTAAAGAGGCTGTCAGGAGGCTGGCACTTAGCCACACATAAAAGAGGGCAACGTAAAACGCCAACGGCAGAGGGGGGATGTCCAGGCACCAGGAGGGGGCCCAGTCCCCCTTCAGAGGACCACGACTTCAGGCAGACAAATCCAGGGGGAGGTGGGTTGGGGGAGGGCAGGGGGCCTCTGGAGCCACGGCCCCTCCACACCCACCCATCTGTGCCCTGCAGGCTCCAGGGGCTCAGTGGCCAGGTCACATGACTGTTGCTCCCGCCATGCGTCACACGCCCCCCACGGGCTGGGTGCAAGTCAGTTTTGATGCACTTCCCAGGATGTTAAGATTCAGGCCTCAGCTGACAGGTCTTTCCCATTTAAGGACAAGGAAATATTAACCATGATGACTCCATCTTGGAGAGGACAAAGGCACCAGAGTGTGGGGTCTCCGTGCAAACAGGCTTCCCTGGGCCACCCCGAGGTCCCCTGGCCTGGGTCCTGAACAGAGCGTGCTGTGAGGCCCGCAGTCCTTGTCACCATCACCACCATCACCCCTGGATCACAGGCACCCAGGAGCTGGGCTGGCACATGGTGGGCCTCTTGCAAGGGTGTGGGGTGAGCGGTGGGCCAGCACTGGGCAGACAGCAGACACTTCTCAGAAGGGCAGGGGCCCAAGGACGCCCCTGCCGGCGTCAGTACCGTGGGGCTGCTTGGGGCTTCCTGGACAAGCGTATCTCCCAGGGAGGCCCAGCCCTGGGGAGGAGGAGGGCGGAGAGGTGGGCCCGTGCAGACTCGTTTAAGGTTCCATGACATGCTAGGTGAGGGGGTGATCATCCGTCCCACTCCGCAGACAAGCTCAGACACTTGGCCAGGGAGCAAGCCACGGCACCGCTGCAGCCAGGACGGAGTCCACACAGCAGAGACGGCCACTCCCTCTACAATGGGCCAGCCTTTGAGCCTCACAACCCCCGAGCTCTGGGTCTTCTTGTCCCTGGCCCAAGCCTTCCATTCCTGGGCTGGTTGAGGTGGGCTCTGGGGTCCAGTAGCCCTGGGCTTGGATATGAGCTCTGCAGCCCCACATGGATGGCTGGGGAAGCTGCGGGCCCACTCTGTCTCCATGCCAGTGACATGAGGATGACAACAGGCCAGCACCTGCCTCCCGGGGGCCCCAAGGTGCCTCCAGCCCAGAAACTCCACAGAGCACCCCACCCAGCCCCTGCTCTTTGGCTGACATCCTACCTCCCCAGAGGCCAGTGTGGTGCTTCTGCCAGTCTGACCCTAGTCAGCCCCATGGCAGGTGAGGAGCCCACAGGAGTGACCCTGCAGCTCAGAGGGGGCAGCCCGGAGTCACACCAATAATTGTCCAGAGGCCACTCCAGACTGGCTTTGTCCAGGAAAGCCTGCTTCCAGGCGAGAGGAGGGCAGTGGAGGCCAGGCTACACTGCAAGCACGCCTAGAGCCACTTCCTGCCCTTAGCCGAGCTCAGCCCTGGTGGAGAGCAGAAGATTGAACACAGGACTGCAACCCAGCACAGCCCAACCCGTCTCACAGGAGACCTCTGCCCTCACTCAGCATGGAGTACAGTTGCCGCTGTTCCTTGACACTGGCACACTTGGTGGTCTCTCCCTGATCACTCACCACCTATGTTAGTGACGTGTTCACCCCTCATCTTGAGTCCCAAGGTGATGGTGATGGAGTATGTGCTTAGAGGAGCATGGAACATGGTGATGGGCTGCTCCCCTGGAGAAACACCCACAGAAAGGGCCTCCATCATGGGCTTTGGGGGGCCCAGGGCTGCTCCTGCTGGTCACCCAAACCAGCTAGTAGACAAGACCCACCCTCAACAGAGCACCCAACCACATTTAGTGCTTTCCTAGTAAATGTGACCAGAAAACCTGGTGCCTGGAGTAGGTACCAATGCAGACAAGGAGGAAATCAATTCTACAGGAAGCAGAGACAGTGCAGGGAATATATAAAAATTAGGAAAAAATCTAATCAGTGTCCTTGTAGAGATAGAAGAGGACTTAAAACAAGAACAGGGTGCTATGAACAAGGAGCCATCAGAAAACGAGAATGCCCGGAAGATAAAAATAGAATTGCTAAAATTATAAAACATCAATAGAAGGGTTGGAAAACAAGGTCAAGAAGTCTTCCAGAAAGAAAAACAAAAAGAAAAAGATGGGGGAATGAGATTCAGAAGACAAATACAGCTCAAACACCTATCTTAGAGGAGTTCCAGAGTGAGAAAACAGAAAATAGAGTAGAAAAAAGTTATCAAAGAGATAATACCAGAAAATCTCCCAAAACTGAAGACTGAGCCCTCCACTGGGCAAGTGTCTAGCACAACAGATGACATTTACAGTGAGATTTCAGAGAGGCCTGAAGTCCCCAGAGGAAAAGCAACATGGCATCAGACTTCTCCAAACCACACTGGACTCCAAGAAGACAACAAAATCGCAATGGCTTCAAGGCTCTGAGGGTACATTATTTTCAACGTGGAATTCTGGAGAGGACTGATCCAGTTTGAATGATTTGCTAACACTCAGGGACTTGAAGAATGATTCTTCACTGTGCTTTCCTTAGAGAGTTTGTGGGGGATGTGCTTCAGCTAAAATGAGGCCATAAACCCAGAAAGAGAAAAACATGGGGCCCAGGAAACACTGGGTGATGAGGAGAAGTTCTGGCAGCTATGAGGGGGCCACAGTATGATGGCCAAGGTAGGGACAGCAGGACAAGGGCCTGTGGTGAGACCCAGGACACCTGTGGTGGGGAAGAGTAAGCACATGAGAGTGGCAGATGGGACAAGAAAGAAAAGATGGAGTCGACTGTAAACTCCAGGAAAAACAAAAGGCCAGATAAGTGTGTTAAGGTCACCCTAGTGCACCCCTGTGGTGGAGTGGTGATGGGCATTCGTGTGATCTGGGACGGGAAACACTGGTTATGAATTTAACTGATGGCAGAGAAACCCATACTGGGAAGGTGCTGGAGAAGAGGGGGCTCGGGAAGGAGCCATGAAGCATGAAGGTGACCACTTGGAAAACAGGGAACAGGGCTACAGCGGCTGCTTCAAGGAGGACTGGGGGCTGGGGCAGGACAGCTGATTCTCCAGACTAGCCTCTGAGGGCTGGGTGCAGGTGTTAACTTTGAGCACGTACGGCTGACCACATTCTATCTTTTAAAAACTGCATATTTGGCACTGAGATCTCAGAAATAGAGAGAAAATAAAGCATATCTGCCAGAAGGTGGAGAAGATGGGTTAGGAGCAGGTGCCTCTAAGATGCAGGAGAAAGGGGGCTGTGATAGCGGGGGCAACATCCCAGTGGCCCCAAGTGAGGCTGTATGGCACCCTGCTCGGCCAAGGGTGGCCGAGGTCACCCCCGGTCTCCAGGGAGGCTCTGGGTTCTAGGCTCCAGAGGCCTCTGCAATCCAGACAGACACTTGAAAGGACAGCTTCTGGCCTGACAGCATCCAGCTGGGTGCTCGGACTTCCCACAGCCCCTCACCCAGAAGCAGCCCTGCTCCTAGTTCACAGATGTGAGCACACCCCACTCCAGACTGAGGAACCCCAGGGACAGGATAAACAGCAGGTAAATCCAGCAGGGGGCCATGTGCACGTTGGACCTCTAGAGTGGGGGTCTGCGGCTCCCAGGGAGGCTCACCATGACCTTCGCTGAGCACATACAGGCTTCCCTTGGCTTCTGTGAGGCCCCCTATTATGCTTCTGAACCCAACTGGCGGCATGCAGGCAGGGGTGATGTGAATAAGTAATTGTTCTTCTATTAACGATAAATTATTCCTATATGATTATGGTGATAATTCTTCCTTATTTGAAATCAATTTGGGATGAAAACTGTTGGTGGCTTCTCAGCATGAGGGTGGGAGGCCCAGACGCTGCCATCTCCTGGAAAAGCAGGTCAGTGTATTTTGGCGACTTCCTGAGGCAGATGTACCAGGAGCTGGCGTGCAGGGAGGGGCTCTGCCGCCCTGGGGCCACCTCCTTCCCTCAGCACCTGCCTCTGGGGCCCGAAGGGGCCAGCACACGCACCCTGGCATGGCGTCTGCCCGCCAACACCTGCTGGAAGCTACAGAAGAGCCCGGCCCACCCCGGCCCCCTGCAACCAGACACATGCCTCCGGGGCTGAGGAAGGGTTTGGAAGGCGAGGAGCCCCAAAAGCCCACAGGCATGGGGGGCAAGGCCTGGCCATCGGGAGTCAGGAGGCCACCTGCAGGCCATGTTCTACTCTTCCCCCATGTAACCCGGAAGACAAGGGCAGCCTGACCTTCCATCCCACGGAGGACATACCCAGTGCCTGGCTGGCCTCCCCCACCCTCCTGCCCAGGCTGACTGCCACTCAGCTTTATCAAGCTTGTAAAGGCATTTGCCTTTTTCCTAAAAATTATCCTAATAATTTCCCAATATGCCTGCCCCGATCCTAACACACAAGGGTCCCCAGGATGAACCCAGGCCCAGTCAGGCAGACCTGGGCCCCCACCCAGTGCCACTGGCAGGCCCCCAACTCCCAGGGCCTCTGCCTTTTTATCCGTAGAGGACGCGTACAGGGATGGCACACCGCAGACACTCACCAGCCACTGAGTGCAGGGGAGCACTGAGCTCGCCAAGGCCTCCCTCACAGGTGCCCTGCAGTCCTGGCAGCCCCACAAGGCCAGGGGAGCCCCCTGCGGAGGAGGGAGCAGACGCGCAGGGGAGGCCCAACCTGCCCAGAGCAGCGCCCTGTGACCTGGGCCTTGGTGTCTCTTCCAGTTAATGCGTTCTTACAACCCCAGGACCCACTGGGCAGGCTCAGCGGTCTCTCTCCCAGGCTGGGCCTGCGGGAAGCCAGACCTCGCCCATCCGCCTACCCACCGAGCCTGGCTCAGCTCAGGCCCTGCCAATGACCTCTCCTCTCAGGCCTGGGTTTGTCATCTGTGAAATGGGGAAGGCTGGGTCAGAGCACCTGGCAGATCCCCAGGGAGGGGGTGCTGCCCAGGGTCCCCAACAATCCCCCCTCCAGCCGCTGCCCGGGCACCCACTTCACCCCACATGTCGCTGCTCTACTTAGCAGGCCTCTGCATGTTTCTGCTGCTTGCTCGCCGCATCCCTGGCTGTGGCTCCGTGGGGGCAGGACCGTGGCTGGTGGCTATCACGCAGTAGGTTCTCCATAAGAGTTTGCAAGAAACGTCGCCACTGGGGCAAGCCGCAGGCACTTCCTGAGGCTGTCCTGGTCCGGGGGCCCATGGCCACAGCCCCCCGACGCCGAGAGCGGCCTAATTCCTGTTACAGAAAGAATGCTTGCGCCTCCCCCAGACTCATGTGTGCGAGCCCTGACCCGCGGTGCGGCGGCCCTTGGAGACGGGGTGTCCGGACATAACTGGGTTTAGATGAGGTCATGAGGGTGGGATCCCGTGGTGGGGTTGGGGCCCTTGTAAAAGAGACATGGATCGTTTTTTATCTTTCCAAGTGAGGGCACGGCAAAAAAGGTGCGTCTGCCGGCCAGAAGAGCTCTTGCCGGACACCAGCCCTGCCGGCACCCTGATCTCAGACTTCCAGCCTCCAGATTTGTGAGAAAATTAATTTTCATTGTTTAAGCCGCCCAGTCTGTGGTATTGTGTTATGACAGCCTGAGCTAATACAACTTCTTAAAACTCAGTTGTATTTTCCCAGGTTTCCCACAATGCACACGAGCTGGTAAAATCTCCAGTTTGTTCTGTTTGGGCTTGTGAGCTGTCTCAGGATGGGGCGGCCCTGCCATGCGCCAGGTGGGTGAGGCTGTCCTCTGGCCGTGGAGCCCAGTCCCAGAGCCACAGGCCAGGGAGCCTCCCACCGAGGTCGGCCCTGAAGCGTGGGCAGGGCTTGGGTGCTGGCTTTGCTTCGGGGGGCCTCAGGTCCCACCCCCTTGGAACTTGTTCCTCTACCTGGGAAGTGGCTCTAACAAGACTGACCTCCCAAGGAGCGGAGGCCCCAGACCCACGCAGGCCAGCACATGGAGATGCGTGGAAATGCCCCGCCCACTGGCCCTGCAGGAGCATCCCAGGGGCCCCTCCTGCCACCCCCTACCTGACAGAGGGGAGGTCTAGTCCACCTAGAAAGAGGGCCTCACCCAGCCTGACCCCAGGACACACACTGGGCCCTGGGGCTCCTGTGGGTTTGGCTCAAGGCAGCCTCCCACTCTGCATGCCGCCCGATCCCCAGACACACCCCGTTGGAAGGCTCCTCTCCCCAGAGCGTCACCATGCCACTTCGGAGACCAGACCCTTCCCAGCTTGGTGCCCTCCCCATCACAGCCTTGGTGGCGTCCACCCTTAGACCTGCCCTGAACCCTGCACTCAGCCCCGATGGGGCCACTGCGGGGCAGGTGAGCAAGCAGGGCCAGGCCCTCCCACTGAGGGATGCTTGGCAGGGAAAGGCACCAGCTGGGCCCCAGGGGTCCTGTGTGAGTGACCTGCCTGAAGGGTCTTGAGCCCACCCGGCCTGTGGGGACAGTGAACACACCGTCTGTGTCGGCCACCTCGAAGTAAGTGAGCCACAGGGGCACGAGGGTGAAAGCCTGAAGCCCCTCCCTCCCTAATTCCCAGGGCCTGACGAGGAATGCACTGCACGCCCCTGGTCCCCATTGCTGAGGGGGGTGGTCACGCCTCTTATCAGGCTTCCTGTGACCGGGGCAGGGTGACAGCAGCAATGGCAGCACTCAGGCTTGTGCCCGGCCACCGGCCTGGGCCTCCCTGGGGCCGCGGTTCCCGCAGCAGGTGAAGAATGGCACCCATTAAGGCCACCATCTGTCTTGGCTGGGACAGGTCCTCTCGGTGACATCCAGGAGGTATGTAGAAGGAATACCTTTATGGAGACAGTTTTTCTTTTGCCAATTTTCGAACAGGAAGCCAGACACTTGTCACACCTGTCCCCGTGTTAGCCTCTGCCTGACATTAAATTGGGTCTGAGGCAGGGAGATGACAGACAGCCTGGACAGGCCGCTGTGCAGGGGCCACGGGCCACACGGCTGGGAGCGCACAGAACAGAGGGCTGACCTCCTGCTGGGCTGGGGCTGGGGGGTGGGCAGGGGCCGTGCCACTGTCCAGATCCGTGGCCTCCACTTGCCCTGCCAGCTCCAGATCCCAGAACCCCTCCCTTTGCTCCCCGCCTGGCCTCCAGGAGCTCTCCACCCCTGAGTGGGGCCGGCCTAAGCCCGCCCTGAGCAGAGCACTGCCCCTGAGTCTCAGGGCCTCTGCTCTGGCCCCTGGGAGCTCCCAGCCCCTCGGCCGGCATGTCTTTAACACCCAGGGCCAGTGTGGCTCAGTGGGGGGCCCAAACCTCGGGGTCCTCACCATCCCACCAGCACCTGTACTAGCACTTCTCTGTCCTGGGGACCTCATGGGCTTGGGGTGCCCCAGGACCTGGGGGGCTTAGGGGTGGAATGTGTCACAGAAATTGAAGGGCCCCTCCTGCCCAGCCTGGTTCTGTCCTGAAACAAATGCTAGGAAACACCAAGAGAATGGAGGGAGATGTGGGTGACCCTCAGGGGCCTCCCCAAGGTCCCCCAACCCCAACCCTCAGTGTGCCTCTTGGTGCCTGGCTAAGCCCACCACAGGCAGGGAGGCCCCTCCCAGGGGACACTAGGGGTTACCTGCCAGGCCACAGCTAGGAATAACAGCCCAGGACCCCTCAGCCCCTCTATCAGTCCTTGCCATGTGGGAAGGCCACTGATGCGGTGCCGTGGGGACAGTGACAGCTCTGCTGCTCCCTCAGATGGCCCTGGGATTCTTGGCCTTGGCATCCAAGGGTACCTAAAAGCCTGGTTCCCACAAAGCTCACTGGCCCCCACCTCCCGTGGGTTCATCCCTCAGGAGGCCCCGGGGGCCCCAGGGAGCCGAGAAGCTGGGGCTGGGCAGGGGTGTGACCAGCCAGCTCCTGCTAAGGATGAGTAGGCGAGGGGGGGCAACATATCCCAGGGGAGCAGGGAGGCCTCAACCAGGGCTGAGGGAAAGCAATAGTGGAGAGCTTGTGGAGAGAGTTTGGCTGGACTCTGAGGAGGTGGGGACGGGGCCCCGGGACCCCAGGGCCCCAGAGCCCCACGAGACTGCCGAGTGAGCCCAGGTGACTGGCCCAGACTGGCTTTTCCCTGGAGTTCTGCTTGCAGCTCTGTGTTTGGGGATGGGGCTGAAGGCTACACCTGGGGGCAGGGGCCCCACCCTCCAGCTGCCTGTACCCCACCCTGCCCGAGGAACACAGGACACTCCTCCTACTACACCATGGGGCTCATGCAAAGGGAATTGTGGAACATGGTAAAAGCAGAGGGACCTCAAATTTTCTAAGTCGGCTTGGAGTTCCTGTGGTCAGTCCCATGTTGGGCCTTGGGCTCCTCGCTGGAGTGGAGACGCCCCACGTGGGGCCCAGAGCCCCCAGCTTCTGGCTCTGCCCAGAGCCTGAGCACCTTGCATGCCCACCCACTGGCCCATTCCTCACTTGGGCTCCCCACGGCATGAACTGACACATCACAGACATCCCTCGGGAAAGGTGGCAAGGACCTCATGCAGGCTCTGCAGGGGCTCCTGCTGCAGGAACCCGGTGGGGCCGACTGGCCTGTCGCCACCCACTTGTTCCCTCAGGGCAGGGCAGCTGGGAAGGACCTGGGAATCTGTGGGGGCCCCTCATGAGCCTCTATCTCCAGAGCAAGCCCCAGCCCAGGGACGGAGGGAACCACCTGGGTGGGAAGGGGCCCAGTACCTGGGCCCATCAAGTCCCCATGAGGAGCCAGGCTCTGTGGGCAGCACCCCCTTCACAGTCTCCTCTGTGACAGGGAGGCTCAGAGGGTGAGTGACCTGCCCAGGTGCACAGCTGGCTCTGGGCTGAAGCCCGAGGGTTCCCAGGGACAGGCATTGCCCGTCCTCATCCGGAAGACATCCTTCCAGGTGGCCAAGTCTGTTCTCTCTGCAGGCCCAGGCCTCTGCTCATCTGAGTCCCGGAGGTGGGGCGGCCCTCTTGCAGCCAACTTGAGCAACTGGCCTATGCCTGATGGCCAGTGGCCACCCTGAGGGCCAGGACTGCAGTTCCTGTGTCTCTTGGGAGCCAGCTCAGGGCAGTGCCCGTGAGGTCACCCCACTGCTCACGGCTCCCTGCACCCTAGGGCAAGAACTGGGATGGATGTGGGGCTGTGGAGATGCGCAGGCAGCCACGGGTGTGCGTGCCAGAGGCCAGTGGAAGAGAAGGCTCCCAAGTAAGAGCTCCTGGCCTGGACCCGGAAGAGAAAGAGGCCTGTGTGGGGGCAGGCATGAGCGAGTGCAGGCACAGGGGCCCTGGCTGACAACACGTTTTAGGAAAGCATCTCACAGCCTGCATGGAAGACAAGATGGCAGCCCGGAGCCATGGACATCCGTGGTCTTGGGCCTGGGAGGGCGGCTGGTCCACAGCAGGCCCTCCGTGAGGAATACAGGGGGTGGGCAGGGAGGGGTCACACTGGACACTGGACTCGTTTTTGATCTGGATGTTGTGGGGTAGAGGGCGAGGTGGCATGGGGCGATCACCACCGGACAGACTGAATCCGGGGAACGTGGGACGCCCAGTGGGGCATCAGCGCACGTGAAGGGGCAGCCCAGACGCTGAGACCCCCAGGCAGGCGCACAGGCCTGGTGCACAGCAGTAAACGTCTGCTTCCCAGACACCGTCCTGAGGGCAGAACAGAACTCGGTGACAGGCCAGGCCGCAGCCTCAGAGCGGTCCTGCCAGGGTGTGAGGGATGCAAGGGAGTCTGGGGACAATGGCTTCCCAGCTGGCCTCGAGCCCTCCGCAGGCTTCCTGTCCACTCACTGCCCCTCACTCTTCACTAAGTACCTACTATGTGCCTGGAGCAGCCACAGGACACCACGAGCCAGCACGCACCCCACTGACTGTGCACATGACCCCCTTGAACCTTCCCCAGTGCCTAGCACCCCAACATCCAGGACATCACAGCTGGGGACCAGCACCTCTGGCCAACAGCTGTGGGTTTTGGGTGAGGCCTTTGGTAACCAGAGAAGGGCGGGTGCTGCGTGAGGCCACACAGTGAGCAGGCCCTGCACAGGCCAATCCCACGGCTGCCCAGACTTTGGGGCAGGGAGATCCTGGCAGGTCCTGGAGCCCCAACTATCTGGGCCCCAGCTGGACGCAAATAAAGGCAGCATCCCAACAAGGTCACAATGACTGGGACACAGTGAGGAGGACACGGTGCTGGGCCCAAGCAAGTAAGGGGAAATCTGAGAGGGCTCCCGGGAAGAAGTGAGGGCCGCACGGCCCCACCTAGGCCTGAGCCCCTCAGCACCCCGCCCCCTCCCTCGATGGGCCCCTCACCAGCCTCAGCCGCAGCCTGACATTTCCCGTGACATTCGCTGCAAAGAAATAGAGTCATAAACCCAAAGGTTAAATTTGCACATTGCCTCACACTGCCAGGAAAAGCATGGGCTGTCCACCGCCCAGCACCGTGGTTGGGGTTTGTGTGGGATGTCCCGCCAGTCCCCGGGGCCCTTACTGAGGACCCACAGGTCCCCCTCCCAGGCTCTCCAAGGGACCTCAGCCACTGTTTCCAAAAACGTGTTCCTGGGGACACCAGGCCCTGAAGCATGTCACCTAGGGGTGCCGGTCAGTGGCCCTGCCCACCCCCTTGCTCACAAACCCGTTCCATTAGCACCACCTAACCCAGCTGGTCCCAGTTCTGCCTGACCAGAAGCCCCTTGTTCAGTGCCCACCAGAATTCTGTAGCACTTCAATTCCATGGACTGTGATCTGGAACAGCCAGTTAGGAAGGCCTCGGAGCTGACCAGAGGTTGGAGGAGTGCCCCACCAGGGTACCAGGTGCACTGCGTCAACAAAGCCAGGGCAGCCCCTGACACCTGGCCCCTCCACCAGGGTCCCCAGGTCACCATCAGCCTAGCTCCCTGGATGGGGCTCACCACCTGCCAAGGACCTTGGACCCTGGTCTCTGCCCACAAAGCTCCCCCCACGGCCCTTCCTCCCGCCGTGCCTTTCAGCTCTGCCTCTGGGTCCTGGCGGCCGGATCCTGCGGTGGGGGCACGGCTGTAGGACTCTGCCCCAGGGCCTATCCTTCACCCTCCCCGGGTAGTGCAAAGCGGGCCACCACAGAGACAGAGCTGTCTGGGTGAGCTGCGGGTCTGGGGCAGAGTCTGCATGAAGGGGACAGGGGAGGGAGGGCGGTCCAGAAGCCTGGGCTGCACGAGGAGGATCCTCAGGGTGGAATCCCGGTGCACACCTGAAAGTCACCCCGGTGTGGGAGGGGCCCTGAGCCTGCCCCTGAAGCAGGGTGGGGTGGAATCAGGCCCTCCGTCCAGGGCAGGGGAGGAGGCACATGGCTCCGCCCCGGGGGAGGGGGTGGGGACCAGGCAGGGCCTGCACTGAGGACACGCAGTGGCTGGTGGGGAGCACCTCCCAGAGTCCAGCTACACAATGACGGGCAGTGTGCAAGGCCAAGCCAGGTTTGGATAAATAATCATGGCGCATCCTCAGGAAGGGATTCCATACACGCCAGTAAACTCATGATGCACAAGAATAGTCCCCGACGTGCAAAATGTTTAAAATACAGTGACAAAAGGACTTGAACACCGGCTGGGCCCACACGCTCCGGTGATGGTGCAGGGTGACGCAGGGGTGTGGATGGCAAGCCGCCCTCTGGCTGGGCTTCTGTTCTCGGCTCTGTGACCACCTGTCCTTTGAAGCATTTAATCCTGTAAACTCAGGAGCCCAAGAATCACATCCCTTTATTTGCAGGGTCCAACAAACCAGGAACGAATGAATGAGTGAACTCACAGTTCTCAGCAAATGGAGTATCGTGAGCAAATGCAGATCTGGAACTGGACAGCCAGGCCACAGGGCGGGGGACAATGGGGTGCAGAGGCTGGGCAGGCTGGCTGGCAAGGAGCAAGGGCAGCCAGGTGGCTCCTGGGGACCTCAAGGCCAGGCCCTGGATGACCACAGAGGGTCAAGCAGCCCTGGTGGGGGGTTAGAGTTCAGGGCCCAACAAGCTGGGGGCGGGGCAGCATGGACATCACCGACCAGCCACAGCCAGGAGACCTCAGGAACCCACGCCAGAGCCCGGGGCAGGGGTGTCTCACACACACACACTCAGTCACGCCTGCCCTCCTTCCACCCTCACCAGCATGCTCCTTCCTCACACACTCATTCCCTCATGCACCACGGAACTCCCTGCACCTCTTTCAGTCTCCTGACCCCTTCCAAGCGCCGGCCCAGGAGAGCAGGCAAGGCAGCCCCGGGGTGGGCTCGGGCTGCCTTCACAAGTGGGACCCTCCTGGAGCTGTGCCAGTGACCGCAGGCGTCTGCCACAAAGCCCCGAGTCAGGCGGGGCCAGGGAGCGAGGAGGGTGGCGAGCTTCTGTCCCCCTGGCCTGGCCCAGCAGAGGGGCTGAGATCTGAGTCCCGGGAGCGCAAGGGAGGCAGAGGCCTCACCATCTGTCACTGGCCAAGACCAGCAACAAAACCACGGGCCTGGAGCTAGCCTCAGCCTCCGAGGACAGCCACACTTCCTGCCTGGCCTCCAGAGACCCACACGTCCTCAGGGGACGGGATGCCTCTCAGACCCACCCCGAGCCCCCTTGCTTGTCGTTGAGACCCACTGGACCAGGCTCCCCTCCCTCAGCCCTCTCCTCCACTTCTCATCATGACCACAGGAAGAGGGCCAGTCCTGAAGGCAGGACCCTGGGCTGGCCGTTAATCCACACATAGGGAAACTGGGGCTCAGGGTTTCTGCAGGCTCCGGGCAAGCAAGGCAAGTAAGGGACAGAGATGCAGCCCAGCTCGGGGAAACAGGTCAGTGGCCACCTCCCACCTCCCCCCAGAGCTCCCTTTCCTTCCTTGCCCCCACCTGCCCATCACCCCTTGCCAACTCTCCTGTGCCCTCTATGGGCCTTCACTGCCCCATCTGCAGATCAGTTAAGAGGGGTCTGGTTGGCACTGCGAAGGTTCCAGAAGGACTTTCTTGTGTGGGAACCACTGACAGGGGTGGAGTCATGGTGTTTGGGGTATTTTGAAGGCAGAAGCACTACGGTCGGAGCTCCATGGGGGGCTCAGTCTTGAAATGTCCCCCAAAATCCTTGGGGTCAGCCTGACGACTAGCCCATGTCCCAGGTGAGGACACTGAGGTGCAGCAGGTGAGCTGTCATGCCCAAGGTCATACCCCTGGTGGGTGGCGGAGCTAGGCCCCAATTCCAGGCTGTAGTTCTGTCCCACACCCAGCATCCAGGGCCTGACTGGCTCTCTGGCAGGCAGAGCTGGGCATTGACCGCCATCTGGCTGAGCCCCTGGCACAGAAACTTCTTTCTTCCTCACCTGGACTAGTACTGATTTACACACGGAAAGACTGAAGTCTTCAGAAAGGTGAGTGGCTAGCCCACTGCCTTCCCTGCCAGGGGCCCAGCCTCCATCCTGCCCCTCTCCCCTCTGTCTCACCCCTTCACATGCTATAAGGATGACCTGCTTGTCCGATTCTACAGACAAGGACACTGATGGTGGCTCAGGGACCAGGCAGTGTGGCCCTACTTCTCCGAGCCCCAGCAGGGGGTCCCCCTCACCACCTTGATGGCAGGTCACCAGCACCCTTACCTTAGCACCCACACAACACCTGAGGCAAGTGACACACCACAGAACCCCTCACCGAGACAGGTCCCAGCGGCAGGGCCTTCCTGAGGTCACCCTGGGTCAGCCTGAGCGGGCACATCCCTGCCCTCTGCTGGGCTGAGCAGCAGGGACTGCCAAGCATGCCAGGGTCTGGCCTGTTTGTCAGTGTTGACCTCAAGGTTTGAACTGGGTCTTCCCTGCCTAGATGAGTGCCAGCGCCCATAGGCCACCATGGCCCCAGAAGGGGCAGGGCAGGAGTGGCTAGGAGCTCTTTCGCCTCACACTCTGGGCTGGGTGCACCAAGCCAGCCCCCAACGCTCAACCCCAGGGCTTCTGCTACAGATCTGGGTAAAACCCAGCCAAGCCGACCTGGGCACAAGAGGCACACACACCCAGACGCAGAGACACATGCCGATGTACCTGCAGGTTCCACATGGTCATGTGCACAGACACACATGTGCAGGCGCATACTGAGTTACACACACACACACACACACACACACACACTTCCGAGGCGCTGAGAAGGAGACTCCCAGAACACGGGGGTAGGCAGCAAGAGATGGGACCATGCTCCTACTGCCGGTTTCTTGCCCCTCTGTCTGTGAGCTCTGGCTGCCCAGGGCCTCCCCCTCAACACATGTGCATATAGGCACAGCAGTGGGTCCCAGTGAGGGGCCCCAGCATGCACCAAGTGTGCAGACCCAGCAGGCACGCTGTGTGTGTGTGTGTGTGTGTGTGTGTGTGTGTGTGTGTGTGGCTGTGGGCGTGCAGGCGGGGGCAAGGACACGGCTGTGCACCCACAGCATGTGTGTGCGTGCACACTGGGGTAGTCTGGCAAGTGTGTGTACACGCGGTATGCAAGTGTGCAGCCCTTATAGACACGTGCACGTGCAAGGGAACGTGTGTGCAGCCTGCGGCACAGTGGACATCAGCAGGGCAGCCCGGGTGGGTAGCAGCGGAGCCCCGGCCAGGCAGGGCATGGTCAGCTCTCCCTAGGGGAGGTCACCCCCCAGCCCCTACTCTCAGGACCTCACACCAGGGAGGGGGAAGGGTCCCATGAGGGCCGCCAGGAAGGGGTGCTGCGAGCCCCCCCACCTCTCTCAACCATCATCGGAGCCGCAGGGGCCCTCAGGCTGAGGATAGGGGTGCTAGGATGCCTCCTCTCATTGTCCTCCCTTGGGGGGACAACGCTGGGTGTGCCCCGCCCCCCACGCCCTCTGCTGTCACCAACGCCCCCATTCATCCCGCCGAGGCCTGACCAGAGAGAAAGGAGAGGCCCTGAGCTGAGTCCGCAGGGCAAGGGTGGAGGCGGCTCGGTCCCCCTTCTGCCCCGTACCCAGGTCTTTGCAAACATACCCATTAACCCCTTCGCGGCCGGGGCGCTCCGTGGGCGGACCCCGCCTTTCCAGCCCGCAGACCCCACCCCCGCTCCGGCCTGGTTCGGGGGCCACCCCGACCCGCCGCCCCCGGCCCCGCCGCCGCCGCCAACTTTCCCGGCAAGCGGCAACTTTTCCTGCTGCCACGGGCTCCGCCCTCCCGGGGCCGGGGTGCCCGCCGCCCCGGCCCGGCGCGGCACTGCGGTGGCCCCACAGCCGCGCGCTGACCTCCCGCCGGCTTCGGCGGCCCGGGCGGCCCTGAGGCTCGG